>CABFOV010001454.1:75846-117440 GCA_902141375.1 Timema poppense
CCGTAATTTTGAATAATATCCCTCCCCATATTTAAATCCAAACAGAATTTTGAATAATATCCCCAAATATTAGTTCTAAACCAGCGCCCTCACCTGGTAAGAGCCAGTGATACAATGAGTGACATTCTAAATAACGGCCGCTGTTTTATAGCACAAACAGGTCATACACATTCTCACAAGAGGGGGGAAGAAAGGGGAATACACAGAACAAAAGGAAGGGTGAAGACTAGCGCTCTGGACGTATCGCGGATAGCCCAGTAATTACTCGGCCAAACTCGAACATCCCAGAAGCGGATGTTAGCGAAGTCATGTTGGGAACTAGATTATTGCGGGCTGGGCGAGGCGCTGATTTGGTTCGCGTCTCATTCTTGTTTATCCAAGCCACGAGAGTGGATGTGTTGGTGCGTGCGTGTCCCATCCAACGGGGAGAGTTCTCGGTGAGCCTTGGTGAGTGTAGAGCCTCCATATTACCGGGTTATTGGTTTTAGATGTTTGTTGTTTGGAACATCGTTACATCCCTTTTGACTTGGGGAAATGGTTTCACCTACTATAGGAAACCTGGCTTACTCTTTAACTGATCAGGGGGCATTATTTTACTTGCTCTATCTTGAGCTTAAAACAATTAATATAAAAAAACTTTTCACAAAATGGTCAAGACATAAAGTAATTTGAAAAGGAATGTCTAACAGCATCTCAAAGGTGATTCCCAACTACCAAACCTGCACTTGGTTAAAATTTTCAAGCTAACATTAAAATGAATTGAAATCTGAAAGGTGTTTAAATGCTAAGGATAACATGTATTTTAGAAAATAAATAAAAGAATAAGACTACCAAGGGTTCACAGTACACACCTTTAATTTGCAGTAATATCTCCCCACAAGCTATTAACTAAATTTTTCTATAAAATATATTTTATAATCCCAATAAACTTTATACGTTTCTATGTTCAAGTAGTTAACTTATTTGCTAAGCCATTATTCATCATATTAAAAAGAGCACTCACACGTTTTGGTATATTTTAAATTTTAAACTAAACTCCACAAGATAATTTCACAAATTTAAATATAAGATGGTTGGAAAATATGTAGTATATTTTAAAAAGTGCACATTGCAAATAATATGAAATTTAATAAAAGATATATAAATCCATACTTCTTAATAACCATAAATAATGTGTCTTACCGATTTCTGATGCTAAAAGTAAGATTCTTTTTGCCGACATCTGTGGCTGGGTTCATACAGCCGAAGAGGCGGAAATTATCATTCCTAATTAGAGGTTTTGGGTCTCCTCTCTCCAAGAGATGAATGGATCCCAAACTATTCTCAAGCAACCCAGACAGACTTTCCAATGTCTCTGCTGGGGCTAAGTTTATCTCATCTAGCAGTATCCAGTGTCCTAGTGAATTATATATAATTTAATAATATAGTTAACAACACCATCCCTTGAAGAATAAGATTTATAACGTTGGTGATAATAAACTTCATACCAAAAATATATTTGCATACCTTGTTCTCAAGAAACACTTCCAACTTGATAGCATTTATGGTTTTTATTGAAACTGTTAGAAATATTATTCAATATGGAACTTTGTCAGTCCTGTTAAGAGCTAATATAATTGGAAGTCGCCTCAAGTGATTTATTAGCAAAACAGGATAGTTCATTGTTTTACAGATATTTTGTTATTTATATTTGGAGGAAGGTATAGGAAAGGTGGATAGAAACCATATAAAAGGGTAAGAACCCAATATGGCTTTAACAAAGAAAAGAAGAACACAGTTAACACTTAACATTGCTGCCACTGGACAAAGAGTTAATGGCTGCCCCTTGAAGGAAATCTACCGTTACTGTCCAATCTCCCGACATACATTTTAATCTATCAGAACTCATCAAGAGATAGTGCAAAACACATAACGCAACTTTCTAAAAGAGGAAACCAAAAAACGCAAAAGGGAGAAAAATAGTAAATAATGATAGGATTCATAGATAGGAACATGTATTTATTTAGTTATTTTAGCTCCGCGTCTTACTACTCGTTCAGGTTAACCGCTTATGTATTGATTACACTAGTGGTTTTAGGGATTGTGAAGGTTATATTTAGAGTAAGTATACCTGCAATTGTGTGGAGGGAGAGTGGAAAACAATTTTAGACATAGGATGTGAATAGATTATTGTATATCTCTTTAAGGAAAACCTGTTTTAATGTTTGAGGTATTTTGTTATTCATATTTGGAAGAAGGTACAAGAAAGGTGGATAGAAAACATATAAAATTGTAGGATTAGGTAAATAGATAAAAATATTTAAATAAGATAGTTCCAAGGTACAAATAATAGAGGTGAGTATTAAAAGTCCTATCTCCATTAGAAATACTAACCTTCTTTGAGAGCGACTACAAGGCATCCTTCCACAAACTGTAAGGAAGTCATACTCTTTTCAGAAAATAGCTTATGTTTGTATTCAGCTTTACTAAGCAAGTTTTCCCATAATTCAACAGAGGGCTGAACTTTGTTAGCAACATGCTCTTCATGGCCTGTTGCCTGTAACAGCTGTAGTGCAATCCTGCAATAGCCAATTACACTGTGCAGCGCACTTAATGGATTTCTCAGATCCAAATTTGACTGAAAAAAAAAGGTAAGTGAAGGTATTAAGCAAAACATTGGGTGTTCAATATCATTGTTCATTAATAAATAAAAGGCTGAGAAGTTATATATAAATGTTAATGAAATTCCAAAATGTTTTTAGATGAACAAATAAAAATTATATTAAGCCACAAACTTGTGTTTCCATATTAACAATAACAGGAATATGTAATGGAATTAACGATTAGAAATAAAAGGTAATGAGGATATACCAAAGAGAAGAATCGGCGAACAATGCGGTAGGAAATCAGAAGCTAGAGACTGTGGAACATTTTAAATAGTGACATACGTGCAGTGTACATGGGAGATAAAGTTAAAAATAGCAATGGACGGCTGCTTTCAGAAAGATGATACTGACTAGTAAACTAGATATTGATACAAGAAATAAACGGGTTAAGTGCTACATTAAATGGACAAAACTGCCCTTAAAAGAAATTGGGCATTCAACAAACTTAGTTTCTGCCCCGGTTATTTGATTCACGTGCTCAACCCCCTGTGGACCCCTCCCCCCCCCTCCTCAATAAATTTAAAAAACTTGATTATAGTTAATGATTTTACAGAGTGTCTACTCAGTTAGAGGAACAAAAATTCGTGACTTTTTGGTGACCTTTTTTGACCACAAAATACCTTAGGGGACATATAGCCCAAACGGTCAGTAAGACGCGGTGCAAAAAAAATTCCTTCGGTAAACGGTTGAACATTATATTGTACATCGGGCCTAGATATTATAATAAAAAAAGGCCTTGGAGTAGGGCAGAGGTTAGTTCAAAATGCTTCTTATCTTTTCCATGAATTTTCACTCCATTCAACCCACTGTTGCTTATATCAAATTTCGATTTATAAAATGTACAATAAGCCTTATACTGGTCATCTTCAACAGGGCGCAACCACTTTGAGTATTTATTTTCTTCAACAGTCAGCCAAAACTCTTTGAACGAACATTTACCAGGCATCTTTTAACAGATTAGCCTAAACTTCACACATAAAATCTTTGAATGCCCCCCAAAAAAATTATGGATTTTTTTCGCAACACACGATTAAAAAATAATTTAGGCCTAATATTTTATGTGCCCATTAGACAACGAAAATCATTTTAAAAATTGGTAAATTTCAACTGTTTTGAATGAATGGTCTTTAAAATTAAATGAATTACGTCAAGGATTAAATATTAACACTAATAATATTATTTTATATTTTATAAAAAAATACGCCATATTTCACTGCGAAAACTATTGCTATTTGCTGCCAACGTTAATTTGAAATTATAATATACATTTTACACCGCCTTCAAATTGCAGTCGGATCAATGAAAGCGTAAAAAATTGATAATTGCCGCCGACATCTTGATCCAGATCCACAACACAGATGAACGCCTGGTTTCTGTAGAAAATGTCCTGGTATTTTCCCGTATCATCTACAAAACCTGAATTCCAATTCATTCACTCGAAAACCATTATTTGTACACACACACACGGCATAATGTACTCACACGCCCCACGAGACAAGTAGCACGCCAAATTAATATTTAATACAAGATGGAGAAATTTAACCTTGTCGTTGGAATCACAAACAAAACAATCAGGCAACTTCCTACTGGCGCGTGCCATCACGTGTAGTGGATAGCGCTATCTTTGAAGCATTCGTGTTGTTACGATGTGCGGGAAATTCAAACTAAAATTATTTTCGTGACTTTATGACCAAAATATTTAAAATTCGTGACTTTTTTTTTTGTGACCCAATACACAGCCTGTTTTAACAGGGTGTCTATTAGACTAGAGTTTTGAAATTCCAGTATATCTTATTTTTAAAATCCAATGTAATGAAATAATCTCAGAACCAAACAGTTCCTATTTCAAAAGTATTAGATGATAGAAAGTTAGAGTTATGTCTGTCATAATTAAACATTTTTACTTAAATAATATTGAACTGCAACTATACTGAAATATCTTTGCAATGAAAGTTTTTAGTTGTTACCAAAAGATTCTCTATCTTAGAAATAAGTGTCATGCTGAATGGCCTCCACTGCCCTCTGGCAGCCGTTCTTTTCCATGCCAGGTAATTTTTTTTTAGTAATGAAATTGTTTAATAAATATATGGTATCAAGACACATAATCCTCAATAAAAAACCAATACTATATTTATAAAACAATACTTGGAATTAGTAATTATGCTCTTATCAAATGAAATTTATTAAAATGTGATTTGCATAATCATATTTGTAAGCAAACTTTTAAAAAAGGAACTTGTCCGTACACAATGACACATCTATGCTAAGCTTTATGCATTTGGAATATTTGGGCAATAGCACTATAGGAGAACATTATTTCAAAAGGATCACTACAAGCAGAAAAATTTCTAGTAGAAGAATGTGTCAGTATTTGATTGATAGCACACATTATTTCATCAAGAGAAACTTCGTATTTGTCAAGAAAACTTTGAAAAGAACAATTTGGTTTAGTTTTGAGTTTTAAAACTACTTCATGGTCATTATCACTAGAATGTACACGTTCACCATGTAGACCTAAGGGTGACACTATTTTTATCTGCAAGGACCAAGTTAATTTTTTTTTTCTCCCACTAGCAGCTTTCAATCTGTCAACATGCTAATTTCCCTTTGCATAAGATCGGATTGAAGATACTCTCATGTTACTTATATCTAAATTAGTTTTACACCAAGAACAATGTCCTTTAGTTTTATCACAATATACTCTTTGGAGCCACAGCCAATCTGTAAACACTGTATTGAGTGTACTGTCCAACCAATCATTCTTAAAATAAGTTTTTTCTCCGAGTTTACTAATTTCTTTTTATACACAAAAGGTGTCAAGATAAACAATAGGACTCTGCTGAGTACTCACATCAGTTAAGCTTGCGAACTGTATTTTTTNAAGTGAAGAAAAAACAAAGAAGGTACTTTGCCATTGGAATGCTAGTGTAGTCAAAACATGTATTCCTTCCTTCAATAGGTAGAGAATGTGGGTTAGGGTAGAGACTAAGAGTAGACAAGGGAGACAAACATACCACTGCAAGGTTATCTACAAGGTCAACTGCCTACCTATGTAGCAAACAAGACAAACTAGAGGGGGGATAATCATGGGGTAGGCAAACTAGAACAATCAGTAGTAGTCAAATTATAAATATTAGGAATCTCACAATGTCGATGCAAACTGCCATAGGCAACATTTCACCCAATGACAAGAAGTTAAATATTTTTCCACTTTCTGATTCAAAATTCAGGTATATATATATATCTAGTACTAATAGACAACTCTTCACCCAAGAATGCAGTGTTCTATATCCAATTTTTCACTTTTGTTTAAAGGAGCATTGAAGTTTGACCTTGTGTATAAAACCAAAGTTACTAGAGGACAACTCGAATTTGTATCTTAATTATATAGTAGTCTCAATTTTACCAAAGGTGAACCATATGCATTCTAAATAAACGTACACACTAAATATCTCAAATTTAACAATTTTGGAGATAGAACACTTGCATTCTCGGGTGATGAACTGGTGTTATGTCAGTGGTTAGTATATACCTATATACCAATTCTCAGGCAAAGAATCAGAAAAGGCCTGCAAAGTTAATACAGGATAGTAATAAATAGTTAGATATATATATATAATATATTTATTTCACCCCAACTCTTTGTGAATTTCTTCCCCAACAAACTTGATCTGTATAAAGGTACAAGGGACAACTTTGCCAAGTTTTAATTAAATCGATTAAACATTCCAAAGTTATTGAGGGACATATATACCACAGACAAACAAATGTAAATCGGTTGAGTTAAAACAGAGAACCCGCTTCACTCGTTCAATAAATCAAGTCCACATGATTATGTTTTTATTTGTTTTTACACTCTGACAATATTTGTTCTAACGCCTATACAAGGAGCCTACTAAATGAAAGCCCAAGAAAAAATGTGCCAAACTTGTTTTTTCCTTCTATCGCCTAAGCAAGTGTGGGGCCCCACAAATTTAAGGGCCCTGTGCAGTCTCACTATTTGCACACTCTTAAGGGCGGCCCTGCATATGGAGCTGAAACAAGAACTGAAGAAAATCAAGAAGATTTAAGATGTGGTGTTGGAGAAGAATAGAGAAGATAAAGTGGAGAGATTTGGTGACTAGTGCATACATTCTAGGAAGAATAATCAATGAAAATAGAACCATTATGCAGGTGATTCTATAAATAAAGGCCAACTGGATGGGTCACATTATGAAAATAAGTGGCTTATTGAATGATGTTATAGAAGTCAAGGTGGAAGATAGACGAGGACTTAAGACCACTAATGCAACCAGATTGATGACCACAAACAATGAAACAAGATGAGGTTCAAGTATATATAAAAAGAAGCTGCCAATAGGACATGATGAAGGACTCCACAGGTATTTTGAAAGATAGAACCCCTAATAAATGAATCAAATGCTTTAAAATACAACTTTTACACCAAACTAGCTTTGTTATTATTCACCTTTATTATGTGGATTATTAAAATTAAAACTCACCTTCCAGTCAACAACAATTTCATGTGTAGGCAAGAAATCAGCCAACAATGTTTTAAACTCTTCCAATATTAGCTTGATTTCACTATTTAGTATTGGTTTGTACCTATAAAAATAATTAGGATAAAATATGTTAGAACATTCTGTATATTATATGGTTGGTATAAGGTTATGCACAGTATAATGTTATTCAAACATAAAACATTAAAAATATATGTGAACTACAGCTTGACCTCAAGAATATTTAATATAAAATAATTTGGCTCCGCTTCAAAATAAAAAAGTGGCCATAACACACTTCTGCTAGCTAGGATGTAAATGTATTTGTGACAACAGAAAAAAGAATTACATACCCTCCAAGCAAATCAGATAAATCACTGTGATGGCTCATGTTTATCACAATCAATTTGTTGCCAGTCTTATCTGCCAAATGTTGTACTGCAAATGTTTTCCCCGTCCCAGTTTCACCAACTAAAAGGACTGGTTCGTTATATTTGACACAATTCGCAAGCCTTTCGGTGAGAGAAGCTGCTTGCTGTGTCCAGGCAAACTTCAAACTGGTTGTGCTGAAACATTTGACACATCAACATAATTCTAGTTTCCATGATGAGAAATGTATAATATATTTATTAAAAGTAAAAGATTAAATAGAAGATCAAAGAAACAAGTATTGTTCAATTTAACTTGTTTATTTATTTACTTTTAGCACTGTGTTTTACTACTTGTTCAGATTATACACATATGTACTAACTATGCTAATGAGTTAGGTATGAGGAAGGTTGAATTTAGAGGAAGTGTACTTGCATTTAAGTGGAGCAAGAGTGGAAAATCATTTAAGAAAAAAACACTTAGTACATCCAACAGAGAATCAAACCCCCATCTCCTTATCATCGGTAATCTTCTCTAATGCAAGTGTGACATCTTAAACCGGGGGTGACATTAAAAGGTTGAATGTCACTTTATAGATGACTGATAAGCAGTAAACCTCATGTAGGGTAAATTTTGCAATTATTATAATGATCTACTGTACTTAAATCTAAATTAATGTCTTTTTAATAACCCACAAAGGAGATAATGGCATTTTAGTCTCTAGTTTTCTTTTTTATTCAACTAGGATATCTATTTCTTTATATATATTTACTATATACTCTTTCAGGAATCTTTTTTTCTTTTAAAGAAAATATATATTTGACAAAAACAGATATTTCACTTTTTCTTGAATTTGTTCTCTTTGAAGCTGGACTCATTTTTAAATACAACTTTAGATATATAAATTGTACAAGTGTGCTTAAAAATACATATCAACATGTATTAAAGGTTTTAAAATCAAATAAAAAATCACAGAAGAATGGAGTAATTCAAACTAAACATTTCAAAGATGATAAAACATTTCATTTTATTAGATCATAGGAATACTATTTTGAGTTTTTGACTGTATAATTGGCGGTTTACATAGGCCAGAAACTTAATTTTAGTAAAGAAAACCTGTCAGAGATCTAAGAATTGGACCGAAACCTACTAATTTAGTGTGAAATAACATAAAAATGTAAACAATAATATTTGGGAGGTTTATAATCTTAATTAGACAAGAAAAAAAACTATCTCAACTCAAAAGTTAAAAATTAGTCTAGAAAATTTGAGTAATTTGAAAAAATGGAAAAGCAAATAAATGCCCTAAGAAATTTATAAACCAAACAGAGAATTTACTATTTCTAATAATATTGTAAAGACCCCAAATAGGCATTAGTTTTCCTCCAAAACAGCCTTCATTAAGAAATGTTTTAGTTACCAATGTTGTTTTTCAATATCTAACTTTGACATTATAAGCTGTTACACTACAAAATTGAATTATAAATGGTACACAGTGCAGCTATCGCTAGTTTTATTAAATGCATTTAAAATGTGTATGAGTTATACTCTACGTATTTAAATGAACTTTAAGAAAATCCAAAGCAAGTATTAGCCCAAATGTCAAAAGGAACTTTAGCATTCTATAAAGTAAATATTTACTTTATTAAACATAATTTATATTTTTGTACCTTCAAAGTAAGTTTTCTCGTCTCAATATTTTTTCATATTCTCATCTTGATATAATATTATATTGAAAAAGTGGTTCTCCAGAATTGCTAGAAAACTTCTATTATTAAAATGTATTGACTTTTCCAGGCATACCAGACAGCATTTAAAAAAAAATTCCGTCCTGGCCTTTTTATGGTTTTCCTTGATGGTTGGAAATTTTCCTGTTTATTACAGTGATAACATATTTTTGAAAAATCCTAAGCTACCAATTTTATTAGATCATAGGAATACTATTTTGAGTTTTTGACTGTATAATTGGCGGTTTACATAGGCCAGAAACTTAATTTTAGTAAAGAAAACCTGTCAGAGATCTAAGAATTGGACCGAAACCTACTAATTTAGTGTGAAATAACATAAAAATGTAAACAATAATATTTGGGAGGTTTATAATCTTAATTAGACAAGAAAAAAAACTATCTCAACTCAAAAGTTAAAAATTAGTCTAGAAAATTTGAGTAATTTGAAAAAATGGAAAAGCAAATAAATGCCCTAAGAAATTTATAAACCAAACAGAGAATTTACTATTTCTAATAATATTGTAAAGACCCCAAATAGGCATTAGTTTTCCTCCAAAACAGCCTTCATTAAGAAATGTTTTAGTTACCAATGTTGTTTTTCAATATCTAACTTTGACATTATAAGCTGTTACACTACAAAATTGAATTATAAATGGTACACAGTGCAGCTATCGCTAGTTTTATTAAATGCATTTAAAATGTGTATGAGTTATACTCTACGTATTTAAATGAACTTTAAGAAAATCCAAAGCAAGTATTAGCCCAAATGTCAAAAGGAACTTTAGCATTCTATAAAGTAAATATTTACTTTATTAAACATAATTTATATTTTTGTACCTTCAAAGTAAGTTTTCTCGTCTCAATATTTTTTCATATTCTCATCTTGATATAATATTATATTGAAAAAGTGGTTCTCCAGAATTGCTAGAAAACTTCTATTATTAAAATGTATTGACTTTTCCAGGCATACCAGACAGCATTTAAAAAAAAATTCCGTCCTGGCCTTTTTATGGTTTTCCTTGATGGTTGGAAATTTTCCTGTTTATTACAGTGATAACATATTTTTGAAAAATCCTAAGCTACCAAACATCAACATTCTTAAAAGTTATTTTTATTTTTTTAGTCTTTAATTAGGTATTATTAGTGGCCCTGTGTAAATGTGTTAGAAAATAAACCCTGTTTTTCCTCTCATTTTAACAATGTCATTGTGGCATATCCATGCAATACATTTTTTAACATCGATAAACAAAATTTCTCACTTTTGTTTTAGTGTTTATATGCGAATAAGTCAAGTATTTAAATTCCCCCTGATTTTTCCAGGTTTTCCCGGTTTGTTCTCGCACATCCCTAGTAAACAAGCCTGGCCATTTATTTAATAAATTGAAAATCATCACAATTTATTGATTACATTTTATTATTTATGAAGAGAAAACTAAACGAGATAAATAGAAAATGAGACATTTTTTTAGAGCATAAAATTTACTACAAGAAAGGACTTGAGTGTATGTATCTAAAGTTAATAGTTTAGGCATGAGCTCCAATCAAAGCTGCACTTTTAAAAACATGACAATACGGTAGATTCACACATGGTTGGCGCACAAATATTATTAGCAGTCTTGATATTCAAATCAATATGCTTAGATGTAATTTGACGTCAAACATTATCTGACTCTCTGCCCCTCCCCCATGATATATATAAGTAGTTTATGATCAGCTCCTTATTGGTGGTACAGCCCCAAAATAATTTTAATAAGAACTTAACAACCAGCCCCCATACAATTAATATGACACTTAAATGAATATATGAATGTTATAGTGAATCCATTTTAGCAAAACATGTTAACATTTAGTTACAATTTTCTTTTATTACATTAAATTTATATTTCCTCTTGTTTTCCAAGATTCAGATTTGAATTTGAAATTTGGGATTCATAGGTAAAATGAAAATTTGGATTTGAGATTTGCATTTGGAAAATAGTTAATTCCATCACTAAATTCAATAGCATCAAATAATAAACAAAAAAAACTAATAATGTGATTGGTAAGCTGTATATGTGTGTTTTCGGAGGTGTACCCACAAATTAGTTCAGTGGGTGGAAGAGGGTTATGATTAAACAGGTTAACTAATAGCAATGGCCAAGGGTGATGGGCGGGGAGTGGGGGGAGGGGAGGATCATGATCTATATCTTATGATGTGTGTGGGGGAAGTTGGGGCTACAGAGAGGGTTAGGCAGATTATGGAAGGCAAGTTAGCCACAGTGATCCAGAAAGGTGCATTGCCCCTCCCAATAGTTACACCCCTGAGTATATCAGACTTTATTTGTAGTAAATAATTTTATTTTGAAAAATTAAATTACATACCTTCTTATTTGTGCAAGATCCCCTTTACATGGAAGTCGCACATTACCCACTTCTATCCATTTTCCATTCTCTTGAATCTTTAACTGTGGTTTACGCTCCAAAAAATAATTTATGACATATTGAACAGCTTTTGTAAAAATATTTCCAGCAACTCTAGCTGCTGTGTAACGTAGCTCTGAAACAAGGTTTAATACCAGAAAATAAAAATCCTATTAAATGATGTATTTATAGGACAAAATCTATGTTTTCATTCAAGTTTTCAATCAAACTTGAACCTAGCTTGGCTCTAATTGAATACTGTCTACTCAAACACCTTTAGACCAAATATAAAAAAAGTTTCAAAATCAAAACAAAAATATAAATATGCTTATCACAGATTATATTAGCATTGTCAATTAGGTATTGTTTTGGTCAAAAGCAATTGAAAAAAGATAGGAAATAATAAGGTGAATATATTTATTGCGTGGTTACATTTACTCTAAATACAATTAATAAAATGAACATAGTCCACGAAATATTGTTTTAGCAGCGTCAAATAAAGATATTGGCTTTATTCAACCATTAAGTTGTTAGAAGAATTGGACCGTTGTATTAAATGAATGTTATAAATATCAAATTGTAGTAATTGTTTCAAATTGGCCACACTTTAGACAAAATATTGATTATATATTGATGGCAAGTAAAAAAATGTGCCAGATTAACAAAATAAAAGAGAGGTGTGGGATGTCTCATTGCTAGAAGGAAGAACTATTACACCAAAAGTTAGATTTAATATGTCCCATCGTTAGGTCCAAAAGCCTTTTATAGTTCTATCTCATTTCAAAACTAGGTTTATATATTTTAACATAAGCTATTACATTTATTGAATAGGTAGAATAAGCCACACACATAATTATTTTTCTTGTTTCTTCCATGCATCTATGTGAAATAGGTTTTTCAACCTTAATGACAATAAAAACAAAACAAAGGAACCACATCGATGTCAAAAACAATCAAAAATATTGCTTTGTGCACTTTAGTCTTGCACATATGAAATTTCTCAACTTGTGGAGAAAATGCAACTTCACCCTTTCCATTAACAACAATGTAGATGTGCATATGAATTATGAATTTTAAATAAAACAAAAGTTATATTTCTTACTTCAACTTGTGACAAAGTGTAGCATGAGCTTTTCTGAAATATCAAAAAGGAGACTTGAGGTCAAAAATTTTGGCTGTTACTTAAATATTCAGGTTTTTTTTGGCACTATGTTTTACTACTCATTTGGGGTTATAAGCATATGTACTAAATATGCTACCTAATGTATTAGAGATGAGTAAGATTGAATTTAGAGGAAGTGTATCCATATGTGTATGATGAGCAAGTGGAAAACCATTTAGGAAAAACCACCCTCAGTAAACCCGAATTGAAACCGAATCTCCTCATCATCAGCAATCTAGTATATTGAGAGAGTGATGCCTCAGACCATGCGGCCACCGAAGAAGGTTGTATTCAGTTAAACCAAACTTATGGTTTTTAGCATAGTAGGGCAACATTTTTTACAAAATATATAGACTAACCAAATCTTAAGTAGACATTATAAAAAATGTGTTTCTTTTTTAAAGCATTCATAAGATGTTATTTGTGAAAATGACCTGGGTTGTCAAGAATTTTCCTTGCATTATGATGATATACAAACAATTCTGCAGAAATAAATTTATATCTATGAATGCAATCACTAGTGCCAACAGCTTAGTTGTCGAGTGTCTGCAAAAGCTATCATAGTTATTGCATAACTAATACATATATTTTCTTACAAATGGATATTTAGAGCACCTTTTGGAAAATATAATTTTTTTGCAGTCAACATTGATAACATTTTATTATATTATTATTATTAGTGATATTTTATAAGTATTGATAATATCTATCATAAATGACAGCTAAAACTCACATGACACAACATATGAATATATGAACGAAGATCTAGTAATTTTTTCTAATTATCACTTATTTCAATTGATAAGAAAATTTGGGTATACATTCATTTTTAAATATTAGTTAAAATAAATAAAAATTACATGAAAATTATTCTTATTCCACCTCTAAATATCCAATAGTCATAGTTTTACCTTTATGACTTATATGCGCACACCACAAGTCAAACATGGACAGCAAAATTGGTCCAGGGTCTAGATGATACTGTTCAGTGCTTCGCTCACATACTTTGATCAAATCTCTGAAAGAAGGTATGAACAATTAACTATACAATCTTCCATAGTAGCAGTTGTGCATAAATATCTCTTTAAATCAAGTAAAGAACGAACATAAATATGTGGCCAACAAGATAATTAGTCATGTTATAATTAATTAATAATATTAATATTTAGCACCGTGTCTTACTACCCGTTTGGGTTATACGCTTTAAGTGTTAATTACTCTAATGGATTAGGAATTGGGAAGGTTGAATTAGAGGAAGTGAACCTGCACTTGCCTGGAGGGAGAGTGGAAAACCATTTAGTAAAAACCACCCCTAGTTCACCCGACCGAGATTCGAACCTCGATCTCCCCGTCCTCAGCAGTCGATCTCAACACGACAAACGTGTTAGCCAACTACGCCACTGAGGCGGGTTAGTCATGTTATAAACTAACCTTTTCAGGAATGCATCATCCCTCTGAATATTTATTTTAATTAGCTTGTTCAATACCAATGCTATTAATAAATGAGTCTATAAGGATTAGGAAGCCAACTTAGAGGAAATACACCCACATTAGTGTGGAGTGGGGATGGGAAAATTTACAGTGATAAAACACATGTGAATAACTACCCCTAGCAAACAAAATTATATCTTCTTTATCTTTATTTCCTTATGTGATAGTAGTTTAGTCTTCTATGATGACATGTTTCAGTGTTATTATTGATGTTACACTATCTTCAAGTCTTATTTACGATATAGATTAAATTCTGTTAAATATGTTATAAGAAAGGTTGTGAACATTTGGAGGTCTTACATGTAAAAAAATTTTTGTGGGATGGTCAAAGATTTGAACCTAAACCTCCCCGCCAGGACTATGTTTCAAACTCGAATCCCTAGACTGTGTGACTATTTGTGTGCATGTCAAAATATTTGTTGAGACATGTCAACCAAAAGAGAGGGAAAATGAGCCTATGTAAAGAGTCAATATTTCTAACCTGAATCAAACTAATATTCTTTTTAGATTCAAAATTGTGAATCTTAATATTTGAAATGTATTCAAAATTTCATATACAAATAGATTCCAGATTCAGATTTGATGGAATTCAGTTTGAAATTAAAATCAAGTCAAACTTTTTAATAATTCAACTCCAGTTGAAATTTTCATAAATTAATTAATTTATTCGAAAATAAAATTTGAGTTTTGCAATATTATTATTTACAACCTATTCATTATTTAAACATAGCTTTAGTGACCTTATTTATTCTGAGGTTGAGCAGCTCAGCTCTTTTGCCAATTTGGCCAAAGCTGATCATTAGTTGTCAGTTATAATTTATTTTCTATTCAATACACTGTTCTCCTCAATAATTTTTAACAGACGCATTGCTCTGCTGATTTTACTGACCACCCAACTAAAATCAAGCAAATATTGTAAAGTATTCTAACGCCCTCAACTGGGCCTTTATATTGCCACTTGGGTGGAAAAATTTTTTTTGAGTTAACACTGCAATAAGACAAAAATATGCTATCAAGACAAATTAATTTTTTAATAATTGCCACTTGGATGGAAAAAAATTTTTTGAGTTAACACTGCAATAAGACAAAAATATGCTATCAAGACAAATTAATTTTTGAATTTAAAAAAAAAAGCATAACCAACATTTATAATAAAAAAAATGAGATATGGTATGGAAACCATTTAAAAAGGGAAGGTCGTAAGTGATAGAGCTGTGTTTTAAGCCCCTTGCAAAAAATTCAAAATGTTCAACAGTGTGCATAATTTCTAGTTGGACTGGGTCGATGCCGATTGCAAATCTGATCATAGCTAATTATGCCAGAAATGGTTATGCATATGATCCGTATCTACAGGCCGAGTAATTATTTACACATTTTTTAACTGTGTAAGCACTAAGTCAAGTAGTGGTGAATCTCCAGTTTTAAGCTCGGTCACATACAACCTTGTACTTCAAACAATCACTTGGAAACAGGTAAGTGAATGTCAGTTGGAAAGAAGGAAAAGGTGGGAGTAAGGGTTACTTACTGGTTAAAGAAAGGTTTGAAATGACAACTTGTGGTGACTCATTGTTAGCTACTTGCATGGAAGACAAGTGAGTGAGTGAGAAAGATATTGTACGAGGATGCAAGGTTCACTTTTGGAGGATTGGTGATTTATACAGGATGTTTTGCTCGATCTCGGCTCCTGAGTTTTCCTTATAACTTTCAAATTAATGGAAGTAATTGATGTATGAGAAGCATGATTATCTCATAGAAAGTGTTGAAAGTGGGCACCATTAGCATCAAGACATGCCTGCACACACCTCTCCATGTTATAGAAGGTATTCACCAACACATCAAGTCACAGCCTCCATTTCCCGCTGAATGTTTTCTTGCAGTTTCATGAGAGCCTATGGTTTGTTGCCATTCACTTTCTCCCTTAGCATGCCCCATAGGAATAAATCTGGTGGGTAAGGTCAGGCGACCTTAGTTGCCAAGTCCCTTAGAAATGACAAGCTTCAAAGAAGGAAACCATATCAGCCATGCTGGCATAGGAGGTTGGTTAGTGGCACCATCCTGCTGAAAATAGCCAGTACAGAATTCTTTGTTGCCCAACTAACTCACAAACTCAAGAAATATTTCCATCTCGAGTGCGATAACCACTGTTGTATGGAAGACGATGGGCCAATAAAACGGGGCCACGACAGAGCATACCACACCCTGCACCGTTGCAGAAGCAGTTTTGGACGTCCTTTGTGGACATCCAACGATGTTCTTGACTGTTCCTGTGGTTTCCAGTTTCTTCTCCAAAGACTGAATGGAGGATTTTGCTGGTGGTTTCCAAGCCCCAAACTGCGCAATATAATGTCTATGGCACTCCTTTATCAACAGTTTTCAACTATTTGCAGTGAATAAACATGTGCTGTTCCACTGTGTATTGGATCATAATCTAATGTATTGCTCGTAGCAGAAAGGCATGATGACTGCCAAGG
Organism: Timema poppense; assembly: GCA_902141375.1. NCBI lineage: Eukaryota > Metazoa > Arthropoda > Insecta > Phasmatodea > Timematidae > Timema > Timema poppense. The sequence continues at coordinate 92,611 of CABFOV010001454.1, forward strand.
ACAACAAGCACTACACACAAGCTAAAGAGTAGCGCCGCCACTCATTTCCTTCTGTAACCATGCTTCTAATACACCAAGGTATGAATTTATCAAATTTCAGTGAATTAGTTTTAAAGTTATAAGGGAAACTCAGGGGCCAGGAGCAAGAGAAAGCCCCTGTACTTGTGTGGCATTGTGATGGATTAGTTATGGATGTGTTTGGTAGGTTGGAGAATAAGGATGTCTTTGATGATAATATCGTTTAAAATAACTACAGCTTAATTAAATTTATAATAATGGTCTCTTTATTACAAGTCTTTATTTTATTAAACATATGTTATCTGATATCACACTTACTTTACAGTAATTATTAAATTATAATAAAAATACTCGACCGATAAAACACCATGATATCTCTTGAACAAATGAAATTTGAAAAGACTTGTTTTGATATTAAATTTAAGAAAGATTTGTCATCGACATAATAACACATCATGCCCATGTGAAGTTTGTGAGATGAATGTCTTACATAGCGTTGTTCACAATATAGCCTGAGCAATAACAATGCTTCTGTGCTTACTTTGTCATCCCTTTCTTTGACTGTACCTACTTGTCTGTAGTAAGAGAGAAACAGTACAATGTTGCAACAACCTGAAATTGTATTTTTTAGAGGGAAGAAAAATATCCGATAATTTAGTATTAATATAAAAGCATTACAATTTTAACTAATTAAAAGGGGTGGGAAAATGATAACATTACAGGGATAAATGTCAAGGTCAACACTTTGTGAGCAACAAACAAGAGAAAGCGTGAAAGAATGAAAGGGTAGTTTTAAGAGATGCCAGTACCAAATAATGAATCAGGGTGTCTACTCAGAGGAACAAAAATTCGTGACTTTTTGGTGACCTTTTTGACCACAAAATACCTTCGGGGGCATATAGCCTAAACGGTCAGTAAGACGCGGTGCAAAAAAAAAATTCCTTCGGTAAATGGTCGAACATTATATTGTACTTCGGGCCTAGATATTATAATAAAACACACCTTGGAGTAGGGCAGAGGTTAGTTCCAAATGCTTCTTACCTTTTCCATGAATTTTCACTCCATTCAACCCACTGTTGCTTATATCAAATTTTGATTTATAAAATGTACAATAAGCCTTATACGGGTCATCTTCAACAGGGTGCAACCACTTTGAGTATTTATTTTCTTCAACAGTCAGCCAAAACTCTTTGAATGAACATTTACCAGGCATCTTTTAACAGATTAGCCTAAACTTCACACATAAAATCTTTGAATGTCCCCCCAAAAAAATATGGATTTTTTTTCGCAACACACGATTAAAAAATAATTTAGGCCTAATATTTTATGTACCCATTAGCCAACAAAAATCATTTTAAAAATTGGTAAATTTCAACTGTTTTGAATGAATGGTCTTTAAAATTAAATGAATTAAGTCAAGGATTAAATATTAACACTAATAATATTTTATATTTTATAAAAAAATATGCCATATTTCACTGCGAAAATTATTGCTATTTGCTGCCAACGTTAATTTGATTGCAGTCGAATCACTGAAAGCGAAAAAAATTGATAATTGCCGCCAACATCTTGATCCAGATCCACAACAAAGATGAATGCCCAGTTTCTGTAGAAAATGTCCTGGTATTTTCCCGTATCATCTACAAAACCTGAATTCCAATTCATTCAATCGAAAACCATTATTTGTAGACACACACACGGCATAATGTACTCACACACCCCACGAGACAAGTAGCACGCCAAATTAATATTTAATACAAGATGGAGAAAGTTAACCTTGTCGTTGGAATCACAAACAAAACAATCAGGCAACTTCCTACTGGCGCGTGCCATCACGTGTAGTGGATAGCGCTATCTTTGAAGCATTCACATTGTTATGATGTGCAGGAAATTCAAGCTAAAATTATTTTCGTGACTTTATTTAAAATTCGTGACTTTTTCGTGACTTTTTTGCACTCAGTGACTTTTCCGTGACTTTCGTAGCCCAGTAGGCACCCTGTGAATTCTAAATTATTTCATGAAAATTGGAATGCTCAAATACTATTTCACCTTAAATAGGAATTTTATACATATTAAATGATAACTAGATTTAATTACTTTAAATTTTTGTCATTTAATTTCTTTATCTAAAATATGAATAGCAATGGATATTAGATAATCTTGATGGAAAATATGAAGATATATACACAGTATCTTAGTCTTTCAATAACCATGTGCTAGTTTTGAAATAGTAATTATTATTGGCATCAGTGATCAGCAACAAATGATTGGATCGGCCCAGCCTTAATTTATAATCTTAATTACTCCGTCTATTTCAAAAGTTGATACAAAACTAGCATAAAGTTATTAAGAGCCCTACAAATATCTTGTTCACTCTGTTTCCCATATCCCAGTCATTCTACCTCACCAAACAATAGTAAAAAGGACAAGGCCATTAGCCCCTACCAGTAATTTAATTGTGACATAGTTGGTTAGTGATCAGCCACCAGCCCAGCCCTTATTATGTTATGAGACTCAATTTTAAAAGTATATATAATTTTCACTCTGCCTAATTTTCTATTTGGGTTTGACTAACCTATTCCCTGGCGCAGGCATCGAACAATGTCTTAGTTTGCTCAAACATTCTCCGGCACTGGCGCAAATCGATGTTTCGTTGAAATAAGTTATTTCAATCCTATCTATCAATGAACTACTGTACTTTTAGCCAGTCTAAATACTTCATATTGAAGCTGATAAAAGGGGTAGCCAATTTAATGATATACTATGAACAAAAACAAGCAATAAATGTGTAAATAAGTGGATAAGAGAAATCTTTATTGGATAAGAATATGAGTAGGAAAATGGATTCCAGGCTACACACACGCCAAGGAATGGGTTACAAAATATACTGTCTAACTATCCCATTTGGATTCAAAACATTTTCATTAAGCAAATATTCGATTTGATTTGAATTAGTAAACAAATTTTAAGATGTGCACAAGATGAGAAGAAAGGAATATAATTGTGGATTAAACAGCAAATTCCTACTATAGGGTACCGGCAATGATGAATACCACATTTTGTTCTATTAAATCGCATTATGCATTAGTTATAAAATTAATGTGAAACTAATATATATAGAAATTAGTAAAATAGCTAATTTGGAATATTCTATTCTAAGACCTAACTTATTAGTGTAACTTTTTTGTGTTATTCAAATTCGAGGTATAAATAAATCAATTTTGACATCCTTAATATATGTAGTAGCTACTTATAAATATATTATAGTGGGAACCAACAAATTTTCTAGGCATATATAAAGAACGTAGTTATTAAAAGAGGGTTTATCACTCACCTTGTCGAAATCAACCTGCCTGATGAGCTCCTTAAAAAATCCACAAAGGGCTCTTTACCATTTTTGTCTTGACCAGCAAAAATTAAGAAAATCTTTATTATATTTTCTACTGCACTTTCTAACCTCGGAAACTGTAACAAATAAGACAAGACTACACTAATAATAAAGTAACCTATTTAAAATCTTATTTAACTATCGCAAATATTTTATTTTTAATTTTTATTTTACCATTAAATAAAATATTGAAAACAAAAAATTAATATGATCCTAGTTTTTCAATGATAAAAGTTATTAATAGCAACATTAATTTTAGATTATAAAAAAAATTAACCAATTACTTGACAAACAAGACAAATTACACTAATAATAAAGTAGACAATTTAAAGCTTGATTTAACTATTACAAATATTTTACTTTACAATTAAATTAAAGATTAAAAGCAAACATCAGTATAGACCCTAGTATTTAATGTCATAAGGATCTAAAAATATTATTTAGATTATCATGTAAATTATGATAGTGGAATATGTTAGGTTGGTCTCAGTCTGTAGCGCAACATCCCTAGTAGTGAAATGTAAAAATGTCTAAAATATAGTTCTCCAGTTTACAGTATTGTAGCCAGGTCACGACAAAATAGGTTTAGTCAACAAACCTCTTTAATTTAGTATCAAGACTCATGACATACAACCGCATTGTTATTTCAGCCACTCATGTAACTGCTATGGTAAAACAGTTCAAGGAAGTGGGCTTTTGAAGACTTATTTTTTCCATTAATGAAAATTAAAAAGTAATCCAAATTAATTAAACTAGCCAATATATGGTTTTGTTTTTCATGACTATGGAACATAACTAGCTCATTCTGAAGGAAATTGATGTACTGATAACAAAAATACCATTCATACCAATAGGCTTACCGGTACCAACATTTAATTTTACATCTTGGTAGTAGGAGGCAATGGAGTGTAATTACAGGAGGCCTTTGTTTAATTGTTGATTTTTATATACTTTTAGTTTTTTTGTAGACTTGCCACTACTGCAAGGTCTATCACTATCAATCACACCAGGGGAAATACTATCTCTATTTTCAACTATGAGTTTTTCCTGATCACATAATTTGCGTTTTACAAAACTTGCAATAAACGCTTGATACTAACTTATGGGTTTTCCTTGGGGATGTTTATTAGATATGTAATATCCAAGTTTATCATGTCTGCCATGACATTCATAATAAACATAAATGACATAATAAACATTTATTTCACTAAACCATATAATTTTTTATAAATAATTATCTATTGAATAATGTACAAACCCTAATAGGTCCACTAAATACAACAATTTCAAGGCAACACAATTATTACAATACATATGTCACGAGTTTAAATAAACTGTCGCCCAACGCCGTGTAATTAGGGCATGATATAAGGGTGACTGAATTCAAGCTAAGACAAAATATCGCTCATCCTTCCCTAACCTCCCTCGCCTGCCCGCCATAGATACCAAACACCCGCGGTAGGGTAGGTGACTGATGACTCATCCCTCAATCACGCCTTTAGCCAGGTTAAATTATTAGATTTTTCCTTTACCCCTTATCTCAACCTTTGAATTATCTAGATCTCTGACACATTATCTTAGCCCCTAGACACCACAACTCTTTGTGCTTACACCAACACTGCCTCACTATGGCATATACTGATAATGTGGGTGTTGAGTGTCATAAGCTTTAGTTTTTCATACAAATGAGACTACCAAATCAGAACCAGAATGTACTATAAAACTTCATCAACAAAATTGTTGGATTTTTCCCAGCCCCAAATTTCTAAGGACTGCCTTAATTTTCCCAGAATCTCATCTGCGCGTTCGAGCATATTCTGCACCCCTTTGACATGCTCAATATGACATTGTCAGTAAAAACCTACTCTAATTATACATTTAATAACTTCAATAGTGACAGACACTCTTAACTTGTAATTAGAAAAAAAAACTTAACTCTACATGCTAATACTTAAGCCTCCTACTTCCTTCTAGTTCAGTTTTTTATAGTTTACAGCGAATTATTTCCGACTCTCCGGCGAGTCTGATGGCCCCATCATCGTGACCACTATGGTTTGGAGTACAGTAGATCAGACAGATGTCGGTCGTCAAATATTAGATTGGAACTGTGTTTTGTTTCCAGTGGGCCGTGGCATTTTATACTGGTTTGAACAGACGAACCACGAAGAAAAGGGAGGGGGGGGATAGAAACACCCCTCAATGTTGAGAACAGCACGTAGGCACCTGGCCATGGCACACACACACACCCTCACAAGCCACACAGAAATCGACTCAGTTCATTAGATGATTTGGTTGAGTCAAGTCCAGAGTTGAATGGAGCCTAGTGTGTGTATCTCTTCCGATGGAGCCGTTCTTACCCAGAAATGTTTCTGGGGTGTGGTATGTAACAAATAATGTTACAACATTAATGTATATATATAATTAGATATTAATATATATATATTATTCCGTCAAATGATTTTCTCTAGCAGATTTAGTTTGTACGGGCCAGGACTGGTTAAATCGTTACAAACTGCTCTAAACAAAAGACAAGCTGTCAGTTAGGTTTCCATAGCTTTGTCTCAAATACATCAGATTTCAAAAGTTTCCACATTTGGGGACCCAAAACAATTCTTTGTTTTAGTTTGGCATCTGTTTTATTGAGAAAAACTTCTGCAAGATAGGTGACTCCACTTCCTATTTTATCTTAGGCCCTAACAAAAATGTTCATTAAACCAAGCATTATATGTCAAGGTGGAAGAAGAACATTTTATTGTTCAACCAGTGGAACATATTTAGTATTTACATTACTTCTTCCGGGTAAATCTTCACTTCTTTTTTCCTATTGTTGCACAATATTATGCTTTGCTGTTGCCTTGTCCCACAAATATAGAAAAAAACATATTTTGTGAAACAACCTGTAAGTATTCTAATAACCTTAAGCTGACCATAGACATTCCAAAAGTAGTCTGCATTAAGAATCTTCGACATACTTTCACATTTTTCCTTCAAGTTAACGGCATGAATTAGAGAAACTGATAAATATCTATGTCCTTTATAAAGCAGAACTGCTTTCAAACTTAATTTTGATGCCTCAGCAAATATGCTCTATTATTAGGACTATGTTCAATGCCTAATTCTATCATCACCACCACCACTATTCGACGTTTTCCCCTTTGCATGTTGTCTGGCATATCCTCTTTCATAAGACTATTAAAGTATTCCACAAACTATGTTCCATAGTGAAATACTTGGAATACATTTCACTGCATTGTTGATACAATGTTAATATAGTTCCAGCTTGAAATAACTTCTATTGCTGAAACCAGGAACCAAGAGGTTCAGAATGCTGTTAAGTTAACTTTAGGTCACAAACTATCTCACTAAAATCTTCTTGCTTTATTAAATATAGTGTGTTATTGGTTCCCAGGTGGTAGTCCAAATCATTAGAAGTGGATGGCTCAGTAGTGTGACATCAGTTCCCAGTCGATAGTCCAAATCCTTATAAGAGGATGTTTCAGTGGCGTGACATTAGTTTCTGGTTGGTAATCCAAATCCCTAGAAGTGGATGGCTAAGTAGTGTGTTATCAGTTCCCAATTGGTAGTCTGAATCCTTAGAAGTGGATGGCTCAGTAGTGTGTAATCAGTTCCCAATTGGTAGTCCGAATCTTTAGAAATGGATGGCTCAGTAGTGTGTAATCAGTTCCTATTCGGTAGTCCAAATCCTTAGAAGTGGATGCCTCAGTAAAGTTTCTAACACGTTCATCTGTACAATCTTCATAACTGGATCCTTCATCCCATGCTTTTGAGTAAACTGGAACCTTGCAAGTCTTCACTATATGGAGCCGGCCTTATTGCAGATATGTTTGTATATTTGAAAATTTATTATTTATTTTGCATCCCAAATATTTTTGTTACACAGAAATATCGATCATCAATGTGGTTTTGTGGGTTTTGCCACTCATTAGGTTCATAATAAGGCATACTTTTGAGTGTCCCAGTTAGCTATATTCTCAGATTTAGTGTGCAGTTAATAAAGGACATGTGGATTCCAGTTTCTGTCTTGGTCGGCCATACTAGAATACAAATATTATTTATGTTTAGTAATGCTAAATATTTACTTCCTCAAGAGTTTTAGTTGTAAAACTATCTCCCACATAGCAGAAATTGTTAGGGTGATTAAGACACTTACTTTGCTTTGGCATTATAACAACACAATGGTAAGAAAATCAGGAGATAAAAATACTCTCCAAATAAACACAGATTAAAAACTCATGTTATAGCTGTCTCTCTGTAACTGAAGGAGCTCTTGTGCGAGTATATTCACAATACAACAATATGTTAAAGACACAACTCCCATCTATCCATCTATGAGCAAATGCAAAAAATATTTTGTTATGAATCTGATTAGTGCCATGTTTTATTATAAGTTATTATAATGTTTGCATGCAGCAACTAAATTGTAGGTCACATGAAAGATAAGGGTCATATTCCCTTCACTAGAACATAAGATACACACACTATGCGTGAACACAAAAATCAATATGTACAAAAATTGTAACATGTGACATTTTTATTTTCATTTCAAAGATCTATAAACAAATTGGCAAATACCAGCCAAAATATTACTGTATGTAAAAATCAGATTGAATTAGTATATTACCTTTTGGGAAACAAGTTTCCTAAGATCATGTTCATCAAGTCGGTTTATCTTGATGTCTCGGCAGTGGTTGAACAGTGAAACCGAGTGTTTCATACAATTGCTTGATGTTCTGAAAAATAAGGCAAGAGTATATAAAACAATACTTAAATTTAATTTAGGCTATGCATTGATTAATAAATTAACATTTTTTAGTATTGACTATTCGATACCTTAGCCCAGTCGGTAGCATATCTGCCTACTGAGCTAAGGGTCCTGAGTTTGATTTCTTGGATGGCCAAAAAATATATCATTGAGAAAATATGGGTTTACCCTATCACATTGATAAAGTAATGGCTGGGGACTAGATGTTGTGACTGTCCTAGTCTTAAATTAGATTATAAGGCATATGAAGCTAAGACAGGCCTATCCAGCCGGTAATGGAAAATATATGATTTGAATAAAAAACTGATCCAAGCCATAGGCTGGAAACAGTAATGGATATAAAATTCAGTATTGATTAAAAATTAGAAGATATTTGATGAATATTATTTAATAAACATTGAAAGTAGTAAAGCAGGACAGTAACAAAACATGTAATTAATTTCCATTGATTTTTACTTGCACACATTAGTCACAAAGCATGATAAATATTTAAAATAAGTATGTATTTTAATTGAATATTTTTTGGCAAATTTTCTTAATTACTAATGGCAGAATTTTTTTCTGAAGTGAAATTGAAGCTATTAAAGATTTCATTCTTTGCACATCTCTATACTTTATTTTGCTTGGTTGTTATAAAGGATAAAAAAGAAATTGCTGAACAACACACTTACCGCCTTGTTATAAAAAGTTGAAACCCCGGTGAAATTTTGATGGATGTTATACCAGGGACATGCACTTCCTTGTTTTCCAAAATAGAAGCAATTACAGCTAGTACATCAGATGGAGCTGTGTCAACGTCTTCAAGTAGGATCCAATGCCCGTTTGCAATTGCCTGAAACAACACACTCGGAATCTCAGTTGAAATTCAGTCAATTAACATCAAATAATGGTTTGGAAGTAAGGGTGGTCGGGATTCCTCAACGCCCGGAAAAATGTCAGGCATTTATCCATTTCCATAAGTCGGAAGGAAATTGGCTCTTTCGAGTCAAGATATGGGCAGGAAACAACTTATGTTAATTGTTCCAGTAGATGCTGCTGGCTCATAACTGTTCAATGTTAATCTTTTGTAGAAAGTTTTAGTTTTTTTCATTCTGTAGTATGCATGGGATAAAGAAGCAGGAGGAGGGGTGGGGTATTTTAACACTTGTGGTGAGCTAAAGTTGGGAAGCGAATGATTCATTATGCTCTCTATATCAACAGTTATTTGTTAAATTGAGCAAGCATGATAGCTTAAAATCTTAAGAGACAGACAGAGATATAATCTACTATATCATATATTTGGGGGGTGTAGCTGAAAGGAGGGGAGGGAGGAGTAGCTTGTCAGAATCCATTATTTATGTGCATCAGTGAACTAAATCGTGAGTAGATATTCCAGGGGCGTTAAACCAAAGAACTTTTAAGGCGTGTCAATTTTAAAGAACATTTAAGGTACTTCAAACCTAAACCTAGATAACAATTTTAAAAGTGTAAGAAAATATAATTTGTTATTGTTTGCACTCTTCAAAATCCAATTGATTAAATATGAAATACAATTTATAAAATAAATTTACTTGTAAAAATAATTTCCATAAAAATTGTATTAAAATTAACTATTTGATTTGGATTGCTCAATATTTAGTTATTTGATTCAATAAAAAATTATATTCGGCCATGCCAATATATTATTATGTGTTTATGATGTTATCAAGCATTTTATTATTTTTATTACATTTCATATTGTCAAAGATTTTACAAGATTTATCATATTAGTTTAAAAATCAATATATCAATTACTCTAAAGTTTATTTTTTATAATTTCCCACTCCCATCTTGATCCTGATATTTTGAAACATTTCCCATCCTGTTCAGCAGTAAAAATGTGATTCCCATTCATCCCTACTTGGAAGTAGTAGTAGTAGTCATCGTCAGTTTCCAGCAAATGCCTTCATTTTCCTCTATCCTTCCACCATTTTCCCTCCTTTAATTGCTTCCATTTTCCTCCTCTTGCTTGCACACTTTCTGTTATCTGACCCTCCCAACTCTTTCTTAGCCTCCCTTGCGAGCTTTTTCCTACATACTTCTTCATCTCAATTATTCTCTGTGGCATCCTTTCCCATCCTCATTAAATGCTTATACCATTGGAAACTAACGAAGACTACTACTTCCAAGTAGGGATGAATGGGAATCACATTTTTACTGCTGAACAGGATGGGAAATGTGTCAAAATATCAGGATCAAGGTGCGAATGGGAAATTATAAAAAATAAACTTTAGAGTAATTGATATATTGATTTTTAAACTAATATGATAAATCTTGTAAAATCTTTGACAATATGAAATGTAATAAAAATAATAAAATGCTTGATAACATCATAAACACATAATAATATATTGGCATGGCCGAATAGAATTTTTTTATCGAATCAAATAACCAAATCTTGAACAATCCAAATCAAATAGTTAATTTTAATACAATTTTTATGGAAATTATTTTTACAAGTAAATTTATTTTAAAAACTGTATTTCATATTTAATCATTTGGCTTTTGGAGAGTGCAAACAATAACAAATTATATTTTCTTACACTTTTTAAATTTTTATCTAGGTTTAGGTTTGAAGTCCCTTAAATGTTCTTTAGAATTGACACGGCTTAAAAGTTCTTTGGTTTAACACCCCTGTAATATCTACTCACTATTCAGTTCTCTGAGGATCATAAATAATTGATTTTGACAAGCTAATTCTCCTTCACCCTCTCATCTATACCCCCCAAATATATGATATAGTAGATTGTAGTGCTTGTGGTATTTAACGGGAGTTTTATAAAAAAAATTATTTGAGACATTTGGTGTTCTCAACCATTTTTACCCGAGTATTACCCTGGTAAGTGTGCTGGCTATCCTTCCTGCTCTAAGTCATGTTTCAACCATATGTATTTTACTTTGAAACATGTGTTCTTTATGATTTGTGTTTCTATTGAACACCTTGCTTTTGCTTTGTACAGTAGCTTGTGATTTTAAGATTTAAATTGAGTGATTGTATTTTATTAAAAGACAGCTTTTGAGGTAATGATTTTAGTGAAATATTAGACAAATAAAGTAATATTTATTTACCTTTGTTAACATTCCTGGTATGAAAACAAATTCCCCCATTTTATCAAGACAATGAGTCCCAATTAATAGTTTGCCATCTGTCTGCTCTGATAGGTGGACTTTCGAGAACATTGTGCTATCTCGGCCTATAAAATAAACAAATCAAAATTAAGATTTATTTAAATATAACAATTGGCGGTTTGATTATCAACTTATTTTAAAGTAAATAAATGACACGGCCGCACAGACTTTCTCCTGCTTTTATCTTAAAATAAAATGACACGGCCGCACAGACTTTCTCCTGCTTTTATCTTAATATATATATATATATATATATATATATTCACTAAAATTCGTAAGATCTGTGAAATGACATTATAGGTCTATACATTGTTTTAGATACATTACACTATATAATATAAATGAAATAATATAAACTTTTTCTTACTCTATGGCATTAGGATCTAGGAAGACTGTTAGACAAAAATTGAGAAAAGAGAAACATCTTTGTCCGCCAAAGAGCATAGGAATCAAATTCATTTCCAAAGACATGAATTAAAAAGTTTGAATATTTGCTTATGGCTCAGAAATTATTGGTTTTATTAAAATATATTTCAAATAAATTTTTTTTATCTTTAATGGTACTAACTACAGCTTTACAATGATAAGTCTGCTCGTACCACAAATAGTTGCAAGGAAATGATGAAAATTGGAAAATTTCCCCCATGTAAAGTACCCTCCAAGTCATTTTAATGAGAAAATGAGAACTTCCATCCTGTTTATAGTAATAAATAGTGTCTAGATATAAAATTAAATCAATCAAAATCGTTCGAGCGAATTTTGAGAAGATCGATGTTTTCTCTTTTTGATCTTTAGTAAACTATCTTTAAATTTAGCGTTGGATACATAATTCCAAAAAAACCTCAGGGGAACCTTAAGGAAAGCTCAAATACCAAGTTTTAGCCCCATCAGTAAAATATTTTCAGCTTTGCCTGAGGTACAGAAAGACGGACAAATAACAATGGCATTGCGAAAACCACTTTTTTTTGTTTCGGGGATGTGAAACAACGATTATCAAAATCTTGAGTTCAGTTTGTTTTACTATCACAATACTTTCTCTCCAAGGTGTCGAAAGAAAGGAAGCATTAAAACGATATTTTACATGAAGTTTAAATGCATTAATGATAAGAGGTAGTTGTAAAACAACAGTAGGCAATCACTTGGCAGATGGAAAACCAACCTCCAGTGAATCTGGCAGATATTCATAACCCAAGCCTTGTCACCAACAATTCAGAGAAAAAGAAACTGAATTGGGTAGTTTTTCACTGTGGGAAGTTTTTTCCAAACCAACCTCCAGTGAATCTGGCAGATATTCATAACCCAAGCCTTGTCACCAACAATTCGGAGAAAAAGAAACTGAATTGGGTAGTTTTTCACTGTGGGAAGTTTTTTCCATTGAGATGGTTGTTAGAATTTGTTGTATTTTTTTTTTTTCAATGCTGGCAAATTCTAAATGTACTCAACACAGATGTGTTCTAGTAACGTTTAACATTTAAAACATAGTAATTCTGATACCTAATTATGTTACTATTTTTACAGTTTTTTTAATACAATTCAGTATGGTATAACTTACAAATAAATAATCTATTTTTAATGTGAAATTATATGTAATGGAAAAGATTGAAATTGCAATTTTGGAGAATATGCAATCAAGAAAACAAAGATAGTGTCATATATGAAATAAATCTATGTTTTAAAAATTTTAAAAATATCATACATAGCTCAATCACAAACACACACATTCTTTTCTTATTTGAAAAAATACATCCCTCTTATGTATATACTGACATTAGGGTAGTTTCTTAAATTAAATACGCCTGTTCAAGAGAATACTAATTTGATTTTAAATTCTCATTGTTGGAGGGAATTATTTTTCTGCTCTTGGATCATCCAAAATATGTCAAGATTTTGATGAAATTTCACACAATTTTAGTCATGGCGAAAGACAAGGAAATAACAGATACATAGCCTGACAGGAGATTTGCTGCACCCCTCAAGTCAGGTAGAACTTAAAATATCCAGTGATAATAGCGCTTCCAAATGAGAATTCTTAAAAACAACTATTATTATTATTAGCACCGCGTCTTACCACCCGTTCGGGTTATACGCAATTACGCTAATGTGTAATGGTAGGGTGATTGTGAGATGAAATGAAGGACCTACAGTTTAACGTGGAATCCGAACCACGGTGGAGGCCTGGCATACCTCACATTCACAAGATGTCTTGTCAGATGTGAAGGAAGGGTTTGGTAATCAGATAAATCTTTGCTGGGACCGAGGATTGAACCCCGGCCGCCAGCATAGAAGTCTGACACCTTACCCCTAGACCACCAGGTCACCCAAATTTAAAACAACTAAATTTCAAAATGTTCCTTGTGATAAAGACAAGCTGAGAGCTAAGAGCAGCCATCTCTCCGAGTACAATAGAGTACAATAGTCCAGGTAGCGGTAATCTTTTACCCTGCCTCACCCCCCTTTCATTGAACAAAACTTTTCAAACAATTGAGTGTGTTAGACCCAAATATACAATGCCAGTGCTTCCAACGTGTTTAAACATAAGTGACACAAGGTCTTGGAAATGCACTTGTAAATTAATTATTAAATATTTTGTGACCAGTTTCTGCGGTCACAATTCTTTAGGATTCACTTCTTCATTAAACTGGAATGCAAATAACTAAGATATTAGTGTTCGAATCCCGATCGGGTATACTGAGAGTATTTTTTCCTAATATGCTTATAATTCTCCTTCAACGAAATACGAGCACATTTACCAAACATTTTACCTTACTCATTCCTTATCCATTGGAGTAAATATGTGGATAGCTGTAATGAGAAGTAAGACACGGCGCATAAAATATATCAGTAATTAAAATTAAATACTCATGTTGCAAAGGTTGCATTTATTTTTACATTTTGTTGTCAAATTAATACAAACAAACTATACAAGTGATATGCTATTTTTATTTAGTAGATTAAAATAAAAGTTAAATGCAAAGATAATAGAATGAAAAGAGTTTCCTACGTATATATTTGGTATAGGCAATACCCCCTTATTTTAAACACTGGAATTATTATACTCAACATTATTTTATACTAATATTCACCTTGGTGGCATAGTTAGCTAACACACTAGTTTAGTGTTGAGCTAGACTGCCGAGGATGGGGCAGCAAAAGTTTGAATCTCACTTGCTTGAATTGGGTTCCCTAAATGATTTTACACTCTCCCTCCACACAAATGCGGGTTCACATCCTCTATATCCAGCCTTCTCAAATCCTAGCCCATTAGCGTAATTAGTACATAAGCGTATAACCCGAACGGATAGTAGACGCGGTAATAAGTATCAGTATTATTTTATATTAATGTGCAATGAAAGTTCACCAATCGGTTTTAAATCATTATTATTATTATTATTATTATTATTATTATTATTATTATTATTACCACGTTTTACTACTTGTTCGGTTCATATGCACTTACGCTAATGTGTAATGGTAGGGTGATTGTGAGGTTAAATGGAGGACCTACAGTTTAATGTGGGATCCGAACCACGATGGAGGCCTGGCATTTCACACGTTCACAAGATGTGATTAATACACATCTTGTCAGAGGTAAAGGAAGGGTTTGGCAAAGAGATAAATATATGCCAGGACCGAAGTTTGAACCCCGGACCCCCAGCACAGAAGTTCGAAACCTTACCCCTAGACCACCAGTTCACCAGGTTTTAAATCAGTTTATAATAAAATCAAGTCTGAAAATGAAGCTTATCTACCTAAATGCACTTTAAGATTACACAACAAAACGCTCATAATGTTTTGTCCAATTATAATCGTCCAACACCTTCTCGTGTCTGTATGGAAAATTAAATATCTCTTAATTTTAGTAAAGGGGAATAGAAATAAATATTTAAAAAAAATTACACTGAAAACTCTTTTAGTAAATATTTTAATACAATTAATAATTGCAGATTTTCTTAGAAAATAAATATTTATATCATTGTAAAATGTTTAGTAAAGTGAGTAAAATATTTGACAATACAAAGTTTATGAAAAAAATACTCTTAACCATACCCAAATATTGTTTTAATCACAGCTGTAGTTATTAATTGTTTGGTATAAAATTATTTACTAAAGTAAAGAAAAAAGGTTCTGATCATGTAAGTTGAATAGGTTTGAAACTAAAATTATGATCACTATCATCAAAGAATAAATACAATAATAATATATAAATAAGATTTAACAGAAATTTGATTCAAATATGTGTCAAACAAATTTGTACATTGATACATTTTCAAATATTCTGGTATCTTTGATTAAGTAATGTACTAGATCAAGCTTTGGCGTATTTTACTGTAGCATTCTTGCTTTATTGGTGAACATCAAGATGTCATAATTTTGAAAGTTCCTTCGTACACAATCCTAGGACAACCAAGGCAACCATAAAATATTTATGGCAATTAACAAATAAAATATCTTAGCAATAAAATATTACCTAGTCTACAATCTGAGTGCAAAAACGAGCACAATCACAGGGCAGCCGTCGCACTTTATTGACAATGCATACTTTACCTAAGCACGATCATTGAAACATGTTTGAAAAAAGCAACATCACATTTCACCAACGAGCATAAATTATATAAAAGACTCTTTTCCAAAAACATATTAAATATGAAGCATAATTATTATCCAAAGATAATCATGGTCACCAAGTTATGTCGTCTGAATTGGTTTATTTTAATTTTTATGTTGCTCCTAGATATACGTTAATAGCTATGTATTTATAAATATAATGTCTCAACTTGAAGATAGACTTTAGTTTGTGTGTTGATTTATTTTTAGTATTTTTAACTTTTTTTTCTATGCCTTTACAAATTTAGTGTTCCAAATGCCTTACTACAGTTCATTTTTTTTTATAAAAACAGCCTTTTAGAAAGTAGATTTTTTTTTTGCAGTCAACATCAATAGCATTTTCTATTTTGTTATTTATGCTAGCACTGTGCCTTAATATTTGTTCAAATTATACGCTTATGTACTACTAATTACACTATTGTGTTAGAAATGAGAGGTTTAATTAGTATTAAGTGTACCCGCATTTGGAACATATAGAGTTTTTATATCTTAGGAAATTTTAGATGTGATAATAATATGATAATTTAGCACCACGTCTTACTACCTGTTCGGGTTATACGCTTTAAGTACTAATTACTCTAATGGATTATGAATTGGGAAGGTTGAATTAGAGGAAGTGAACCCGCATTTTTGTGGAGGGAGAATGGAAAACCATTTAGGAAAAACCACCCCGAGTTCACTCGACCGAGATTTGAACCTCAATCTCCCCGTCCTCAGCAGTCGAGCTCAACACGACAAGCGCGTTAGCCAACTAAGCCACCGAGGCGGGTAGGAAATTTTAGAAGCCCCTCCCATTTCCCAACAGTAAATTTTCGAATTTCAAACTTTCTAACTTTTATGGTTATGTGGGATGGTCCTTTTATCAAATTGTCAAATTTAAATTTCATGCATAAAAGTGTATTTTCTTTGAAAAGCCCTCTACATTCCTGTCAAATTTAAATTTTCTACCTCCTGCATGTATACACACCCCTATCTCCTTCCCCACCCTGTCCTTTCCTATTTCCTGTAGTCTCATTTTGAAATTTAAAATGTTCAGACTTTATAGTTAGTTTGGGTGGTCCTTATCTCAGCTTGACAAATTCTAGTTTTACCATACATAAACATAGTTTATCCACTGGTTTTAAAAAATTTAGCCTCCCCTCCCCATTTCTATAACTCCCACTTAAAAATCTCAAATTTAAGACTTATTTAGTTATCTGAAGCCGTACCTCTACCAGCATGCAAAATTTATACCTTCTATCATACTTAATCTACTTTATAAATTCCCCCTTTTTTCCTGGACTCCCATTTTAAACTTTAAAAAATTTGGACTTTTATCGTTATTTGGCATGGTATCTTTCCCTATATGCAGAATTTTAGTTTTATACCACACTGAGAAGAGTTTGTTTATAATAATTTTGTAAGTTTTTAAACACTCAACCCACTTTGCGAATTTTTAAATGAGTATGAATTTTAAATGTTCACATTTTTTGTTTATTTAGAATAATCTAACGAATCTAAGCTCTCTAACACACAGAGAAGTGGTTGAATGTATTAATTTTGGTAAATGTTGAGCCCACCCCCTTCCCCTACCATTTCTTCAACTCCCACTTATAAATTTCAAATATTAAGATTTATTTGGTTATTTTGAAAGGTCACATTCTACCTACTTGCCAAATTTAAATATTCTATCACAGCTAAAAGTTTTTTTTATTTTTATAAACCCTTACCACCTCCCACGCCCTATTTCCCGGGGTCCCATTTAAAATTAAAAATGAACAGACTTATAATAATTTGACATGTCCCTTTACTTAACCTATACATTTCAATTTTCTACCAAACTGGGAATTAGTTGTTTCTATTAGTTTTGTAAATATTTAAGCTCATTTTTCTAACTATCATTTAGAAATTTCCATTTTTAGGACTTATTTGGTTATTTGGAGTTATCATCCTAAACGACTGTCAAGTTTAAATTTGCTAGCACACATAAAAGGTTTTTATTCTGTTTATATCCCCTTCACTATGTCCCAGGGTCCCACTTATTGAATAAAAATGTTCATACTGTTATAATTTTTTTGGAGTGGTCTCATCGGTTGTCTGCAAAATTTCAATCTTCTATCACTCTGGATAGTATTTATTTATGTTTGTTTTGGTAGTCTTGAACACACTTTTTACCAACGCACTTCGAGACCTATCGTGTTGATGCCGTACATAAATTAATTTCATATTAGTATTCTGTGACCCGATAAGCCCCCATATATCACATTTTATCTTTATTGGAGGACATAGAATTCACTGCCCCTTTTTTCCCCTCTACACCTCTTAGGCGATTAAATTTGAAAAACCCTAAATATTTTATTATTATTTTTCACCGCGTCTTACTACCCGTTCGGGTTATATGCCCTAAATATTTCTCACTCGATTCTATAAAGAAATATTCATTTTAAATTTCAAGGCTCTATGACCACTAGTTCAAAAAATGCACAGTCAGTTAATTTTGAAAACTTTTGAACCCGCTTTTTCATCTCTTACAGGTTGATGAATTTCACAAAATTTGGTCCTATCTCTGGTCTAGAGCCAAAAAGGCACTTTTACTAAAAATTTCAAATGTCCATGTTTGAAACCATTAAGCTCTTCTAACAAAACCACAAATTCCCTCAACCCATTTATTGTCTCTACAGGCAAAATTGGCCTTGTAGTTTGGAATTTTAAACAATGTCTCATCCTCGTATATCCACACTTGTGTTGGTATTATTAAATCAATATTTATTTTAATATAAGAGAGAAAACATATATTCCATTCACGATAGGTTTTTACCTGGATGACAGTTCAAAAATCATATATTTAGGTTTTGGGTTGCCAACACTTGTAAAAGATCACAGTTTTGTTATAAATATAAAGAGCTTTAATTACCTGTTATACATTATATTTAAAATAATGTAGACTAAAGTTTTCTCATACTATTTCATATTTTTAAATAATTTCTTTTTATCCAACCCGAAACAATATTTTAAACATATTTAAAAGTAATATAGGCATCGTATTTACTTGGAAAAGAGAAAATTGTTGTAATTTTTTTTTACATACAATAAATGATTTTATGATTATTTTATCGATAATTTTTTTTACATACAATAAATGATTTTATGATTATTTTATCGTATTTTGAAATATTTAACTGAATAAAATATTTTCATCTGCATCATTGTAAAAAACCTGTTTACAGTTATGTTCAATAATATGGTTTAAATTCGTCAGTTGCCATCTTGAAGCAATGTTTGTTTGAAGTTTTTGTGAAAGTGGTGTTAATATATTTTTTAAGGGGAATAAAACTATAAATAAACTTTGTGTCCGACCTTAAATAAATATATAAATAATATTGGCCTAACATACTGTGGTTAACTATCACATTAATATATTACCAACAGTCATCCAAAGTGATAGATGTCAGCTGTTGGCGTAGTGATATATTAGGGAGTACATCTAGTTACATTTCAAGCTGTCATCTAGGTAAACTCAGCTCGTGAATGAATAATAATTAATCCTCAAATTTGTGCTTCATACTTCTAATATTTATATATATATTATTTTTAAATAGCAGTCGAAATACGCTATTTAGGCCAAAATTAACTATAAATAAATGTTTTCAATAGATGAATCTTCTATGATATCAGTTTTGGTATCCACTAAATGATAAATAATGTTTTAATAAAGATGAAACTACAAACAAGTTTATAAATTGTATAATATTAACTTGTTTTCATATTATTAAGGCTAATAACTAGGCCTAACTCAATAAATAAATGATATGGTGCACCACACAGACTTTCTCTCTCCTTTGTCTAAAAATGGAAACATTTACTTAAAACTCGTAAGATTTGTGAAACCAGATAATATACGTTTTTGCAGAAACATGATAGAAAAAAAAGAGTATAACATTCCACCAAGAAGCATAAATAAAAGATATGTATTGTTCATTATTCATATTTTACAGATTTTACATATTTTCATCAAAAAGCATAATAATAAACTCCCGTTTTCCAAGACATCAATTTAAAAAAAATCTTTGCCAATAGCTCAGAAGCTAGGGACCATTCAAAAATTACATCAGTATTTTTTGGGGTGGGGGGTGATTAGTAATTTCTTTCATTTTTGTGGGGGTGGGCAGAATCCATCTTAACTAAGGATTTTTAAAAAAACACTTCTACAAACGCGCGGTCAAAAAGGTTGCACCTAGCGATGACAGATTGCGCGCAAGTGTAGCCTATAGATGCACACAGCTATACATAATTATAAAATGTCATTTATTTATTATGTGTTACACCTAATTTTACTGCTATAAGTATTCTATTCTTTCACATCACCAATCCTTTTGTCTAAAATATTATTATTTACCAAATTGTAAAAAAATTATGTAGGATCAGTAATGGGAGAGGCGGGAACAAAGATCTTACAAGCCATTAATTAGGGATATTTGGAGGGGTGGGGGCATCGAAATAGTGAAAAAATCCTTACATAAGTTATGGTTTTATAAAAATATATTTTGAGTAAAGGTTTTTTTTTAATTTTAATTTTGTTACAACCTTACAATAATGAGTTAATTCATGTCTCAAATACTTGCAAATATATGATTAAAATTGGCAATATCTGCTTATGTAAATTATTCTTAAAATTATGTTCATGGGATGATTAGTTTATAATGATAAACAATGCCCAGATACGAAATTTAATAAAAATCGTTACAGTGGATTTCAAGCTAGCTTGTTTTCTCTCATTTTTACCTTTAGTAAACTACCCCCAATTTTAGGGTAAGATATATAACTCCAAAAACACCTCGGGTGAACCTTATAAAAACTATATATACTAAGTTTTAGCCAGATCAGTAAAATCGTGTCTGCTCTAGGCCTAGATATAGACACACAAACAGACGACATCGCAAAAAACACCCTTTCGGTTTAGGGGGGGTTGACAGTTATCAAAATTTTGACTTTTTTACGAGCATGGTACTTTTCTCTTCAAGGTGTCGAGAGAAAGTAAAAATTGTCTATTTACAAAAAAATGAGCAAAATTAGTCTTATATGCTTCAATGGTGCAAAGACATTTCTAAAAATTCTTAAAACTACTTTCAACTAAAGGCTCAATGACACTATGGAGTAAAATAATCACAATTTAAGAATCAAAAAGTAGTAAATATTACATTGGCCACTTATGTAAGTTTTGAGTTCATACAGACATAATGTCCCATTATTTGAATATTGTATTTATTTTTAACCTATCAACTATAGTTATATAGTCTTATGTAGTGTGTTTAGTTAGATACCAGTACACATTTGATATTTTATATACTTTAACAACTAAAGTGTTTTATTAAAAAATACCTCCTATCCAAGCCTACTATTTAAAAGCCAAAGTTGTAACCTAAAGCTTAAGCCCAACAGCTGCTTTTGTTTGTAAAACAATCACAACAATTACCCATTAAAACTATTTATAAATCCTTACATTATTGCAGCGTTTCAAAATGGAACACGCTACAAATATTACTTTTGAGACAATAGTCTTTAAATTCATAGAAATATGTTAAAACACAGTTAATCTATTACATTTAATTGGGATCCAAATCAGCTTAAAGTCACAAGTACTCAACTCTCCAAAGTTCACTCAACGAGATGAGATTAGTGGTGTAATAGATTCCATATTTTCTGTCTAAGTTTTCATAAACATTAAATAATCTCCTTTGCAGTTCACAGCAAGTGATTGTGGATTCTAACTTTAAGGAGGTGGCTTTGTGCAAAATAGCTTGTGCTTTTTGCATCGCTTAAGCCAATGAGGGTATATTATCCTTATTTTCTTCAATGCCTTTCCTAACATTATACGTACAATACCCTATTTGTGTTGCACATAAGTAAATAAATAGCTCAATAAATGTTTCTAAGCTATGTGTGTGAACATATCTTTAGGGGATTTGAGATTCCCTAATTCATCATGCCCTTTATTGAGATATGCTCTTTGAAAAATCAGATAATTGTGTCATGACTCCATGTTGGCATCCCCCTTTGTTAATGTATTCATGCAGAGTTTATAGTGAAATTTCCGTTCTATCTTGTATGCAAGATAGCCAGCAACATAGTTAAAGGATTGAACAATAATATAAATAAGTATATAGTCTTAATTTGTGATGATAAAATAACGTTAAAGTTGTATGTGTATTTTCATAATCGTTAGTTCCTATTTAAAATACCATTCATTTAATAATAAAATATATTAAATAGTAAATAGGAAAGAATTTTGAGATACCTATTTATTTTGTATCTCATGTATCAAAATAATATTTATGTAGCCTATAATTGGATTAGACTGAAAGGTGACATCAATACTTTAATCGACTAGACTAGCTTATAGCCGTATTTTATAAGCCACAATGCTACATCATAGTCTATAATAATAAAACATGGTGTCCAGACAAACTATATTTCAAAATTTTCTGACTTTTCCAGGTTTTCCAAAGCCAATTTCCAACCTTTCCAGTCACTATATGGGTCATTCTATAATTGAGGGACAAATATGAGATCCAAAACTTAAAAACATAAAAATTTAAGCAAAAGCATAATGAATTGCTTGATTATACAAAATGTATTAAAGTAGTAAATAATAAAACCAGCAGAGCTTTATTTTACAATTTTTTGGTTTTTTTTAGTTTTACCAAAGTGGCTACCCATAATCCATCCCCATGCTAATGCACATAAATATGTTATAATCTCTAAAATCCAAATAAAGTATGTATTTTTACTAAGTAAAACATATTTTTAACAATAATATTAATAAACTTATACATTTTATTAGTTTATTGGCATTATGATCTTGTAAGTGAAGAATCATACAAAATTCATGTGTTAGTGATGTTAAATTTTCCAAAATCCCAAGAAAATTAAGTTTTACATTTCTCGTTTTTTATTTATGTTTTTAATAGCGTAAATGTTAATATATAATAATTTATTTTACTCCAAGCCTGTAAATGAGAAATAAGTGATTTTACTGTTGTTAGTGAATTGACGTGGGTGTCAGCGAAGTGATATTTGGGAAAGCAACATTTACATTGAAAATTTCACTTTACTAACATGAGCTAAGTGACTATCATTAGTTTCATCACCTAAGTGATGTTAGCGAGGTGGTGACATCATTTTCATCAGCAAGCATCATTAGCAAAGTTATAACACTATTTATGTTACCAAGCAACGTTAGCGAAGTGATGTTTTTGGCAAACTTTTGAGTTTCATAACTATAATATAAGTATAAAGTGACAAACAAACATTGAGGTTAGTTCCTGCCTCCATTTATGTTCAACTGAAATGGTATTGGCTTAATTATTTCAAAAACTCCAAATGATATTAATGTTAGTGAAGTGATTTGCAATTAAAATACTCTATACTACTTACCTAAATTTTCATACGTTGACCGAGTAATGTTCAATAAACTTTTTAACTAATGAAATAACAAGAACTAATAAGTACAGGACAACAATACGCTACAGCTAATGAGGAACAGCGAAGCATTCTGGAAGGTTTTAGCAGCAAATTCAAAATATCGTGTTTGTTCAGTGTGTGACTTGGGGATAAATAAACATTCATTAAAATGTCAAAATTCATGAGTAATTTATTGAAATGGATTCTTCAAACAAAAATAACAGTATTACAGGAATATTTTACTGTGGTTATATATATTTTACTCTTTTTCTTTATTTTTGTATAGAACTTCAAACTTAGGAATCAAAAGGTGGGGACAATTAACGAGGTGATGAAAGGGACTTTTAATAATTATTTGGTATAATTTGTTTTAAATACTACCATATTTAAATGTTTCTATCATGTTTTATACACTTTCTACTACTAAAAAAAGTGTTGCTTGTTTTAAAAATAACAAAATATTTATATGGGCAAAAGATATCAATTGTCCCTCAATTTGCGAATGAACCATATATTAAAACATTATTTTATTAAGATCGCAATTTAATGTGATACTATTTCTAGACACATACATCATCTGAAATTGTGTCCCACTATGATGGAGTTAAAGAATTTCACTCTAAAACAATGGGCAATTGTGTGGTGGATCTAAGATGGAATTCAATTAGATCCTATTGAGTACAGCAGTACAGTTTAAAATTGTTGCGAGACACATTCTTTTTTAGTTTCTTCTTTCATTATCGTAATCAAATTTTCGCACATGCGCATAGCCATGGGCGTAACTTGGCTAAAAACACAATGAGAGAAGGATGAAAAGATGAAACAAAAATCACATGTTGATTTTGAGAATTCAGATTAGTATGCTCAACTGTGTTTAAAAATATTCGTGGTGACTATTAACTGGAAGAAAAATGTTATTTTGACTATTGTAAATGAAAGTTTTGTATTATTTTAATGATTGTGTGAAAATTCCAGAAATTTGATCAAATTCCCTGAATTTTCCATGACTTTTCCCTGATAAAGCAAATTCCCTGTTTTCCAGGTCGCTGGACACCTTGAAAAAGGAAGTGTTTGTCTGTGTGTGTTTGTTTGTGTGTGATGACCAGCCAAATCTATGGCACGCAGAGATCTGAAATGTTTAACATAGGTGGATGCACCACGGAGGAGGATTTTTAAATTTTCAATTGGCTTTTTAATTAGGCTATTTTAAATAAATTTTTGAAGAAAAGTGTTTTATCTGTTTTAGAATTACGTTTCAGAGGTACTGGCACCATGGAGGGGGGATGCTTATGTAATTCTTATACTACAGTGGGTCATGGGCAACACCATGCAGGGTAGCTAGTAATTCATGAAAGAAAGTGTTGTGTGTAATAAATAAATAAACATTCTCTTAACTAGGCCTATAACAACAAACACGAGTTTAGTAACTATTCCACTTTTAGATTTGTG
>CABFOV010001455.1:0-10609 GCA_902141375.1 Timema poppense
CGAGGAAGAGATGCGGGGGGGGGGTGGAATTAACCGGATGTGGAAAGTAAGTTAATTGCTAGCCTGGAGAATGTTACGGGTGGTCGTACCAGACTACTTATATTATATTCGGAAATTATCTATAAGTATATTTACTAACGGTAAAAATATGAACAGTAATATTATTTTTTCAACATCTGTGCTTACGTAACACTGTGAATCTGTGATTTGCCTACAATCAATCACACCATGTGGCACCATGTAGACATTAGAATTCAGGGCTCCCCGCCTCCTCCTAAGTAACATTATGCTGTTTATGGGTTACACCTAAGGGTAACAACTTTAATAACTATTATTGTGGTTCAATCCAAAAATCCATTTAAGCCTATTTCACGCCTTTTTGAAACTATATTTTATTAAAGGACTTTTAATATAGACCATAATTTATTAACCTGGGAACAAACTATTCTCGAGAGAGAAAAAATTGTGTGTTCTAGCTTGTTTACTACGCGTCATTTCTTTTTACGAAACTGATATTTTTGTAAAACCTAATGAACGTAGGTTATACATCATAAATTATAACTGCTGTAAAATGTAATCCCCGTGTGTATCACTGGGAATGTTAGTCCCTCATAAGAACTTTTCAAAATGGCTGCACGATTATTATTCGATAGAAACACATCGTGTCTGAGTCAGCTTACAATAGTCTAATCCAAATACGGTGTCTAGTTTTTTTTTCCCTCAGCTACTTACGATCTTTCCGGACGTATCCAAACCAATGGGGTAGGGATGAGAAAGGTAGAACTATCTAAAAGTGTACCATATTTGCATGTAAGGAAAGTAATAAATAATTTAAGAAAAATTACCTAATACACCCTGCACGATATTTGAACCCCGAACTACCCTTGACTGACAAAACCAGGCAAAACAATTTTGACGCCTTATTATGCATGTGTCCCCAGTGTAGAACAGAATTGATGCGGATACTCGCAAATATATATGATGATATTAACAAAGCCGTTAAAAATGAGATGGTTGAATGATATTTAAAGATGGAATTTAAAATGTTTTTCTACTCTAAGTAAAAACCTCTTATATTCATCCAATGAATTTATGAATTGATCTTTCTTTAGATATTAATATGTTTATCTCCGTTCAGTATTTTTTCCATGGCATTATTCGCCATTCAAAATAGAGTAGTAATAATAATATCTGTTTAAGATGAAATTCCATTTAATAATGTCCCTTTTCCGTATTCCATAATTATTGTGGTTCTTATATGTTTACATTAATTCAAATTAATTTATTACTTAACCTCAAATTGTTTACATGGGACAAAAGCTTAATTTAAGACGTATGGACCAACAATAGCCAACAAATATTACATACATGATGTAACTTATAAATATAGGCCTACGTTTTAATTTTTTAGATTTATTAAAATAAAGTTTAACTTCAGTTGTCACATCAGTATTTACGGACAAAGGCATTAGTCTGTTAATGTCTAGTCAAGGAGGTTGGGGCTTAAATCCAATCTGGGTGTACTCAGGGTGGTTTTTCCTAAATATGTCCCTCTTTCTATTCAAGGTATATTTAATGAATGTTATATTTCAAATCGACCCCATTAACTTAACTAAATGTAAATAACCTGTATAAAAAACCTATTCCCAAATTATATTCATAAAACTTAGTTTGAAAATTCTAGCAGATTTTGTTTTTCTAGAGAAATCGTAAGAGAAAATGACGTTTCAGCTAGTTCTAGGTTTGGATGTCAGGTTCCATTTCCAAAATCTATCAGAATGTTTTTGTGAAAACTACGGTAGACAAAATTTTGAACCAGACATTTTTTATTTAAAACGTGTGTTTTTATTACACAGGTTGTATAAAAAATTAAAGAGATTTAAACTTCAATTTCATAATATATTTTTCTTGTCCAGATTGGCTGAAAAATATCGTACATTATATCCAAAAATATAACACTTTTTAGCCTATAAATCAAAACCACTCCAAGTCCAAATAGTTCATTCTTTTTTCAAAACTATCAGGTATTTTATAGTTAATTGTAATGTTCATTATATGTGTAGAGGATTATAATAAAATGTGAAAATAAAAGGGAGGAAAAGATGGCTAATTTCAAATAAGTTACTTTTATTATAGCTAGCCTTTCAAACTTTACCTGTGAGTTTCGCCATAGAGTTGAAACTGTTAAACTGAATTAAAACGTTAAATATAAATAAAGTTTGCTATACAACGTAATAAAAAAAAGAGCATAACATAGTGATATAGCTTGCAATAAATATTAAGCGTGCAAATGAAAGCGCGTACACTTCCAAAAGATACGTCAATACCAATTATCACATAGACTCATTATTTTATCTAAAAAAAATCTCATTTTGAGCTTTGTTTCGGATTTGTTAAGGTTTGTTTGTTTCCCTTTACTTTCTATTTGTCTGTTTTTGAAACGATAGCGTGAATATCATATTTATGCGTAAGAATCTAATAGCTAAAACTATTATATTTGTTTCAATGAGGATTTACTCGCATCTAAATATCATATTCTGAAAATTTAAAAAATGACACCTGGACACCGGAATCGATCCCGGGTTTGATTCCCGTATCTAGTGTATAAACAATGATTTCGGGCAAATCCCTGATTCATGAATTAAAAATATATATTTTAATTACAACTTGAATACGGCAATTGAACTAGCAGGGTTGGCACGCACTTAGAATACCAAAAGAACCAGGGGAACACAGGGAATTCATTTTTTGTCTGAAATAAAAAACAAGAATTTTGCAAAATCTAGTAAAAATATTGGAATTTTTGTTAATTTGGGACATTTAGCTGAAAGCTTAGAATATTAGGTCTTTCGATAGGCGAAAATGTTAACTGAAGAAATAGCAACGATGATTCCAACATGTCTTATTACTCCTTATTCAAGGGTTGTGAAATAACAGATGGTGTATAAACAATGATTTCGGGCATATCACTGATTCATGAATTAAAAGTATATATTTTAATTACAACTATCAATCTTAAATCATGCCATTTTATACCTAAGTTACATGACTTCACAATGTCAATTTAGATAAAGAATTAAGTTTTATTACTTTTTTATTCAATCTAAGCTGCCTAGAAAAATTAGAATTATTTCTAGAAAACCTGGAAAAAAAACAGGAAATTTGTCAGAAAGAAAATAATGGCAACTCTGACCAGAGATTTCTGTCTCTATGTGCTTTGAGTAGAAAAAATAGACTCACCTTTATTTGTTTCTACAGCCCATTTAAATACAAGAATTTCTTTGGATGGAATAGTATGAAAACCACCCAAATGATTATCTAAAAACTAACCATGTTTATTTACAATTCATTTTACTGTTTATGATTATGTACCCTTCATTTACCCAAGGCTACCTTACATTATTTCTGTGATATAGCTTATATGATAAAGTCATAGTGTAATCCGTTAAGGTAAAACTGCTACCTTTTAGAGTAAATGAAGTGTACATCTGGTCTCAAAAACAAATACTGTATTACTTTAGTTTTAAAATGAAAATGATATTCATCCATCCCAGGTTTTAAAAAAATGTTGGTAGGCCAGTTGAAAAAAAAAATCGGGCAAAAATTATCAACGTGGTATATTTATCCTAGAGTATTTTATCATTAGACTATTTTATAAACACAATTGTTGGTTTGCTAAATATTTTGAGGGCCAAATAAAATCAGTCGGGGTGCCGAATCCAGCCCGAGGGCCATAGTTTGCCGACCACTTAGACTTTAAGGCAATGGTACTCAACCTTTTTTGTTCGTGTACCCGAAAGTGTTTGGTGCCTAATTCAAGTAATACTCATGCTATAATCTATATATAATATAGATTATATCCAAAATAGTGTATTAAATAATAAGTTTTTTAACTCTACGTACTACCTAAAATATGTTCACGTACCCCAGGTTTTAATACCACTGCCTAACGCTTGATTCACACGTTCTCCGAAAATAGAAAGCATAAGCTTCCTCAGTGGCGCAGTAATTCACATGCTATATGTTGACCCATGATCCATTGCAATGCTAACAGCTGCTTATCAACATTTTTTTATTTTCTAGTGGATAAACATATATTTTAGATCATTCTTCCTATAGATGTTTACAAATTAAACGCTGTGTCGTGGCACAACCCAATACATCGACACACTCGCTTTACATTAACGGGTTATTTCAAACCTCCTCACAGAGGATAATGAAGCTGTCTGCTCTCTTCTAACTGTAGAGCGCATGCTTTGTCAAATACGCATGCGCATTAATTTGAGATGGTTGGTTCTGAGATTTGATTAGTTCTCTTGTGCCGAACATCTCAGGCAGAGAGGACGAAGTAAAGATGAGCTGAACTTTAATAGAACAGCTCGCGTCTATGAGGCGTAAATCTTGTGATTGGCTTTAAGCTCGTCACGTGACCGCGTTTCTGTTCTGCGCTTGTTTTTCGGTGAACGATGACGGACAAGTTTGAGTTTCAAAGCTCAACTGGGTGCATCATTCCACGTATTATTTATAATTGAGGTATTCTCATCTCCATTTCACAATAATATGGGTACTTTTCCTCTGGGTTACTCTCCTAAACCTTACTTCTACTATTTAGACTGAGACGTTAATAACATTGTTGTTGAACGCACTAATATAAAAACTAACAAATGGAGTGTTTTACTGTGACCTAGACAGAAGAGCGCCAGTGAGATAGAACGACCAGATATATTTGCAATGTAATGTCGGCATGGTGCTAATTGGTACTAATTGATGGACAACTTGTTGTTCTAAGCTTGACTTTGTGTCACCTCAGTGTTCACAAATTGAAATGTATTCGGCAAATATCTTAAAATAAATTCTCATTGCTATTCGTTTTAATTAGTGGCACTCCTTCGGGTCGTCCCCATTACTTAGTAGCTTACACTAACTAATCTAGTAATACAGTATGACGAGGGTGAGTTTTAAATATCTGCACTAAACGGAATACTGAAGGAAAATAGAGGCATAGTAATGGATTTTTTTTTTAAAGTTTGGTATACTACCCGCAGCGGTCGTCACAAGGTATAAGACTTCAAGTACGCATTGTAGAGAATTTCTGGAGTCAAAAAGGTCTAGGTTAGAACCTAAAACCGAGTGCTCTATATGTGTTTTTTGGTGTGACTTTTCACGGTGATATTACAACCTGTTAATCGGAATAATTCGGTTGTTTTCCCTCTAATTAACCTTCCGAAACCGCATCCCTCAGATTAAGTTGTTGATTACCTTGGTATTGAACGTAATATTTAAAATATGTATATAAAGTTAAACATTATACTGCTTCACACAGAGACAGTAAATAAGTATTTTTTAACCCGCGTCGTCTAAGCGTCTCTCTCGTAACACACAGGTTTGCCAGTAACGTTGGGTTTCGAATCCCAGCTGTGTGTAATGAGGGTGGTTTTATTAAATGTTTTCTCACTCTTTTGTCACACAAATGCAGGTACATTAAGTCTCAATTCCACCCTCCTTATCCTTACTCGAATAGAGTAATTAACTAATAATATGTATAAGCTGTACTAGTGTTATAAGACGCGGTGAACAAAAGAGTAAACCACCGTGGCCGCGTGGTCTATCGAGCTACTTTCGTACTGCTGAAGACGGGGAGATTGGGGTTCGATCCCAGATGGGTAAACTGGGGGTTGTTTTCCTAAATGGATCTCCACTCTCCTTCCACGCAAATGCGATTGCACTCTTCTTCAACCAAATCTTTCTAATCCCTAAACCATTAGTGTAATTAGTACATAGCCGTATAACCCAAACGTGTAGTAAGACGCAGTGCTAAAAAAAAGTATGTATTATGTAATATATTATTTAATAATTTAAGATATTATAATACATAATGATTTAATATATATAGTATATACAGTATTTAATAGTATATAAATATACGAGTATATTATAGTATTATTCAGGTATAGTATATATTATTTATCATATATAATAATAAAAGGAAGTGTTTGTCTGTGTGTTTGTGTGCGATGCCCAGCCAAATCCACGGCACGCAGAGATCTGAAATTTTTAACATAGTTGGACGGAAGGGAGTTCGAATGCACCTCGAAGCCGTATATTTAAATTTTTAATTAGCTTTTTAATTAGGCTATTTTTAACAAATTTTTGGTGGGTCACGGGCAACGCCGTGCGGGATTGCTAGTAGTATCATATAATAGTATTTATATATAAATGTGATTTATCATTCTAAAGTGTGGTATTGAATAATGTATGCATGCAAAGAGAAAATTACTCCGCAATCCAAAGTAAACCAAGCTTACATTTCCATGCTCGTGTAATTGTGTTGTTTTACGTGTGATTAAAATGAATCAAATGGAGTTAGTTGTGGTTTTCTATTTCTTGCTCGCAGTCTTCTCAGTAGTGTAGTTGATTCCATGGATTAGTTCCCACGAAATGTTTACAAATCCCTATATAAATCTGAGGATGTATGCTGTGGGTAACTTAAAGCGGAACTGCTAATTAATATTTTGAAGTGAAAGTATTGTTAAATCTACCCTGATTAAATCGTAAGCCACTGAA
Source organism: Timema poppense (assembly GCA_902141375.1). Classification (NCBI taxonomy): domain Eukaryota; kingdom Metazoa; phylum Arthropoda; class Insecta; order Phasmatodea; family Timematidae; genus Timema; species Timema poppense. The sequence continues at coordinate 6,565 of CABFOV010001455.1, forward strand.
ATATTACCTTCACCATTGTACAGAAGGAACCATTACATACATTACTGTTTGCAGCCTGCGGTATGTGTCAGTTTTTTTTATTCAAACCATTTATTTCCCACTAGCGGCCTGCTAGACCTGCCATACCTTCTTCATATGCCTTATAATCTAGCTTAAGTCTAGGACAGGCACAACATTCAGTCCCCGGCCATTAATTCATCACTGTGAAAGGGTAAACCCCCATTTCATCAATGAATACATTTTTCGATCATGCCGGGAACCGAACCCGGGATACTTAGCTAAGTTAGAAAGTCACGCTACCGATTGAGTTAAGGAGAATGAACAACTGTTGTATTTAAATAAGTGTTTTATATATGTGAGAATTTAATTCTGTAAATGAGACTATTTTCATCTTGCATCCGGAAAAAAAACCCACATATTTTAACACTTTGTTTATGATTTAAATCAATAAAAAGTGAATTATAAAGAGAGATGTTAAATATCCTTAATGTCATATCTGTTATATTTTTTTGATATGATTATATTGTGGTCCAACATCTGAATTATCATGATTGGATAGACGTACAGTGAAGTTATCATTTGGTATGTATTACTTCCGGTCACAAGTATTCATTTAAATACATTTTCAAAATGACACACGGACACAGTCCTAAGTTCTATTCCAGTACCAAGACATTATTTTTCAACTGTATAAGTATTAACACTGAAAACTCCATAAGATTTGACTGTCTGTAAATCTTTTTTGTTTTTAATATTTATATTATAAATCTTTCCGTAAGCTATACAACATAAGGGGCTATTAAAAAAAACAGTATTTTGATAAAAAAAAGATACTTCTAAATAAAGGAGTTAGACTTTTGATCTATTGTTTAGTACTACAAAGGGGCTTAGCTACCTAGGCGAGCGGAGGGAGAGTGGGGCGAAGAGGGTGTATCTCTCTCCCTTTAAATCTGTTTGATCCCCCGCAGGGGAGGGAGAAGTGGGGCGAAGAGGGTGTATCTCTCTCCCTTTAAATCTGTTTGATCCCCCGCAGGGGAGGGAGAAGGAACTTTATAAAATTGTATTATTAATAAAAATAAGTAAAATATTGATAGCAATACCGTGTATTAAAATCACATATATGTTTGGTTCTCAAGTAGGGGAACATACCAAGTGTTGAATAATAAAAATAATATTAGCAAACTCCCTTCCCCGCGACAATTCTCAAACCCCTTACCCTTAACCACCATTTAGATATAGTGGCTTAAAATATTATATCGTTCCACTTTTGATATACATTCGTAGATATGCCTTTGGTTCTATACACGTCTTTAATCTTATTAGCATAAGTATGAACTGTTGTCAATTCTCCACAACGTGTCAGCCAGGTTGGTAGATATTACTGCCTTACGTGCTGATTAATTAGGCCCTAAAAAACATTGACTCGGAGGTGTGTAAATGTGCATTGTATACGAAGACGTGAGAAGATCAGGTGGACAGACAGGGTGACAAATGAAGAAGTCCTAAGATGATTGGATGGGAGAGAACTATTTTGGATATGATTCTAAGGTACAAAGCAAACTAGGTTGGACTCATCCTTAGGAAGAATTGTCCTTTGCACGACGTCATGGATGGCAAGGTTGAGGGAAAGAGTAGCGTAAGGAAAAGGAGGTTTCAAATTTTGGATGACTCGGAGGAAATAAGAACGTTCTGGGAGCTAAAGGAGGAGGCAGAGGACATGACGCATAGAAGGTCTAAGTTCACTGACAAAATAAATGTACCTGCCATAAGACAGAACACTTAATAATAATAAGTGGTGCACTTGGGATGGGGGGAGAGAGTTAGTAGGGCAAACGGGGCATTCCTCACCCCCAAGGCTTCATTTTTTAAATAAAAGATTGCTCCTCTTTGGCGTTCACATTATTTACGGAATAACTCTCATGGTGGACGAGGAGATCAAGTTCAAATCTTGGTCGGATATACTGAGTGTAGTTTTTCCTACTCTCTCTCTCTCTTTCTCTGCATGAATATTTGGACAATCTTTATCTAAAATTGGGTGACCTGGTGGTCTAGGGGTAAGGTGTCAGACTTCTGTGCTGGCGGCCGGGGTTTAATCCTCGGTCGCGGCAAAGATTTATCTTATTACCAAATCCTTCCTTCACCTCTGACAAGACATCTTGTGAATGTGGGGAATGCCAGGCCTCCACCGTGGTTCGGATTCCACGTTAAACTGTAGGTCCTCCATTTCATCTCACAATCATCCTACCATTACACATTAGCGTAAGTGCGTATAACCCGAAACGGGTAGTAAGACGCGGTGCTAATAATAATAATAATAATTTATCTAAATACACCTTTTTCATCCCTAAACTAAAAGTTTGAATATGCAGATAACCCGTTGAGGTAGTAAGACGTGGTGTACAATAAAAAAATCTAAAACTAAATTAAGTTGACTATATTATATAGAACACTAAAAATGTATCGAATGCATCATCTCCATTTTAATACCAGATTTACGACTTTATATTCAAATGCTCTATCTACCACTCACCCACATTAAAAGTTCCCTTAAAATTTCCAATCAGAAAAAGATTATGCAAATAATAGCTTCGATACATTGTTGGTCTACCCCAAAAGTAATTGTTTGAAGCACCACTGTATTGCATGAACTAAATCAGGACTGTACTTTTGTTTGCATGACAAGGACTACTTCTAATTTTGTCCTATCCTGGTGAATCACCTAGTTCCCCTCCTAACCCACCCCGACCCCCACTTAATTCAGGTATTTAAATAAATCAGAATACACACAAACAAAGTTTGGCATATAAAACAAAAATGTCATGTCAATTGGCCATTTTTATTCAAATAAATTACATTAATCTGATTTTTGTTTGCACCCCCTCTTATTTATTACTCGTCCGGACTATCCGCATATTTATACTAATGGGGTATTTGACACCTTAGATTCAACGTTAGCGTGTCGATCTACTGAGCTAAGGGTCCCGGGTTCAATTCCTGGCATAGCCGAAAAATTTATCATTGGTGAAATGTGGGTTTACCCTTTCTTAGTGATAAATTAACGGCATGGGGATGGGCGTTGTGTCTGTTCTAGATTTAAGTTGATTTATAAGACGTGTGCTGATATAATCAGTCGATTCGGAAAATGCACGTTAAATACTTCAAATAAATGGGGTAAAAAACTAATGGGGTTGTGAACGAGGAAGTTTGAGAAAAGTGTACTCACATTTGTATAGGGGGAATACTGTAAAACCATTCAAGGGGGGGAAAACTACGCTAGTACATCTGGCGAGGTTTCAAACTCTGACTTCCTTATCACCAACTAAGTCTGACACAATTGACATCTTAGCCCGGATACTGGTATAAGTTTGATGATTAATCGCACTGCATTAAGTCCATTAAGTTTGTAAACGTTTGTTACATATTGCTATCCTTAAAACACTTGTTTAAGTGATCTTCCGTAGGAACGAAACTTCAACTTTTGCATATTCATCGTGGGTGAGGCAGAACACAAAGGGTAAAAAAAGGTAAGCTGAAATTTAAGAACGGTTTTAAATAGGATGTTTAGACTTGACTACATTATATCATAAAATACCTAGAAAGCTCCGGGGTTTTTTTTTTACATATAGGCCATCAAGAAGAAGAAAATACATTTTATTTAACGAAGCAGTAAAAAAAACTTGTTTTTGATGTTGACTTATAAGCTTTAAGACTCTTTGCTATGATAAGACGTTATGTAACGAAAAAAAAACTTTCACCAATGACTTGCCAAAGGTAAAGTAAAGAAGGGATTCTAGGAATTTGCCCCCGTTCTCACACCAAGAGGGCAAACAATTGTAAACTAAGCTCAAACCACAAAATCTATGATAATCCCTAAAGAACACTGAATATTTCTAGCATGTACTGTACATTATAGTCTAAGTACTAAGAATTAAATTTAAGATTTGAACTTCAAAATATACATATAAAAATTGCCACAATTGTTCATAAAAAGTACAAAAATATTGATTTAGTTATATTATATCGCTCCTAAAGTACATTTCTGGGG
>CABFOV010001455.1:13926-28276 GCA_902141375.1 Timema poppense
ATCCGTTTCTTTTTTAATCAGGTAGTTAAGTCGAGTAGATGCTTACAGAGTGATCATAAATGAACAGATGTAAGCGCAATGTTTTAAAGATATACACAATGTATACCTAGCATTCAACCTTTTGTATTTCAATTTGTAATAATCAAAGTAGATAGAAGATAATACGAACCAATTGATTAAAACAGGCTTAAAAGCTCTAGTTAGCCTGATATTATTTTTTATTTTTTATATATAAAACAGGGAAACAAATTACCTATGATTAAATGAATAACTCTTCCTTTATTTATAAAATAAATTAATACATATGTATAAAGAAAGCCTATTATAAGTGTGAAAAAAATTGTTTTTATTTTTTCTGAGGGTAATAATTGTTCAATAAAGTTCACAAAAGTTTAGTAATGTGGCCACCTGCACCAGTGGGCAAGTGGACAAAGTCACCAGTCTCTGCTTGTCTGGTTTTATTGTGACGGGGAGGTCAAGGTTCAAATCCCAGCTGGGCTTACTGAAGTAGTTTATCCTAAATTACTTCCCACTCTACCTACTAGTAAATACCGATAAACTTTCTATAAATTCTACTTTTCTAATTTCTACTCCATCAACTATAAATATACGAATAGAATAACACGGACGGGTTGTAAGACTCGGATGCATGCAAAAAAATGTAATACATAATAATTATTATTATTATTATTATTATTATAACAATAGGCTACTAATATTTACATGACGAGTAATTTTTGTGTATACATGTTTTATTATAATCTATTTAAATACATACACAGTAAAACGCTGTTATACCTAACTCCGGTAGTTTGAAATTCCGGATAATCCGAACATAATTTGTCTTAAAATACGGGTAAAAAACAACAATCACGGTCAAATGAAATATATCTTATTGATATTAGACTTACTTATTCTATGGCATTAGAAATTAAATATTTATTGCTGCACTTTCCAAAGTACGCCACCTAACCCTATCTTGAGCTATTTTTAACCAGAACACCTGATTACACCCTATCCATATCTTGAGCTCGTTATATCCAGTACACCTGATTACAACCTATCCATATTTGAAGCTATTAAGTCCACCTCAATACACCCTATCTCTGTCAGGTTAATTCTTATGTTATCGTCCCAAATGCTTCTAGGTCTTCTAAATAGTCTCTTTCAATTGAGCCTACCAGTCAATACCCCGCACATGGTTCTAGATTCTTCCATTCGCGCTGCATGTTCTGCCCACCGTAATATACAAGTCTTGATTATCCTAACAAGGTATTGTGATAAGTACAGAGTATGAAACTCATTATATAACCTCCTACACTCCCCAGTGATATCAAAATCAAAGTTAAAAAGTAATAATAGGAACCTTGTGATAGTAAATTCTAAATATAGACATGTTGTCAAAACAACAAATATATATAATGGATATATTAAATGTATACATAGATAACCATATATGTATATATGTATGCATATATTGACATGTTTATACATATGCATATATATATACATATATTGACGTATTATACATAGGTATATATCCATAGTGTATGGATGTATACGTATATATCCATATGTATGGATGTATACGTATATATCCATATGTATGGATATTTACCTATATACCCATATATGTATAGGTATGTATCTATATACACCTATATACAAATATATATTTGTATATAGTTATACATCCCAAACCAGAGAAAAGTATATATAAATAAAACTATTTTCTAATGTATTGATTATAAGCAGCTAAAACAATGATGGCAAACACATTTGACAGCTTAACATCGGTATGTCATTTTTATATATTTACTTTATATATTTCATTTTCCACGTCCATCACTATAATTTACTTTGGTATTGAGAGCAAGAGAGTAATAAAACAATATATTGGTTCAATAAATTTTATAGTACGATATTTTAACTCTTAAATCTGTTTTTGCGTTGATACTTTTTAATATAAAACCACCGACGCGATGGCTTGATATAGTATAGAATGATTGACGAACGTAATTAAGAGGTATTTCGTCTGGAAGGTAGAATGTAAAATCCTTAGGGCATCCAGTGTAGACGTACCTGGTTAGTGTCAAACCACTTATCCGCTTGGATAACCTTCCCAGTAATGGATTAACAGTGATAATAGAATATCATTTTAAGTTTTCTATTTAATAAAAGACATGTGTTTTCTGTCTAGAGTTTTTCTCAAAAAATTCCGATGAGTCACAAAGCTGAAACTGGTTATAAACTCTGCCTTAAAATATGAGTTAAGAATGACTCTGAACACGGGACGATTCCTGGATAGCTCAGTGGTAGGAGCATTAGCGTACTAAGTCAAAGGTCCTGGGTTCGATTCCCGTGTCCAGGTGTCATTTTTCAATTTTCAGAATATATCTAGATGGAGTATTCCTTACTTAAAGCACAAATAATAGCTTGGGCTATTTTAGTCTTAAATATGCAATCCCGTACAGTCATAATAATTGTACAAATGGCTGCAATAAGCTAACTACCGAGTCGAAGATGGCTGGGTTATCTGATAGCTCGTGATCTTAATAAAATCACACATTTGTAGCCGACGATTTCCGTACGTCCATCATAGACTCTGCCTTAAAATATGAGCGAAGAATGAACCTGAGCACGGTACGAGTCCTGGATAGCTCAATGGTTAGAGCATCGTCGTGCTAAGTCAAAGGTCCCGGGTTCTATTCCCGTGTCCTGGTGTCATTTTTCAATTTTCAGAATATTATTACCTAATTCCAACTTCTTAAAACATTTTTTTTTTTTCAGGGTGGATTATCACACCTCCATTACGTGGCTAGAGAAATAGATATAGTTCGGGCATATGAAGCATGGCATCTTCATAGGGAAAAAAATATTAAACTTGAAGTCTCTATAACCTCGAAGAAATAGAGAGTGGTCTTTCGCTAAAGTGTTCTTCTCAGGACCCGATAATCGCGGGTCAAGCCCAGCCTAGTTGGACGGATTTCTCTTGAGTTATTAACCCGTAGTACAATTTTCTTCGAAGGGGAGGGTAAAGCCGTCGGTCCCACGACAATTTTGACATGTAAAAAGAGCTCTAGAAGGTGTGTGAAAATAACTTTCCAGTTAAATTAGTAGGCCCTTTTTCACTCGCTCATAGAAATTCAGTGTGGAAGACAACGGGGAGCCACCACACTTTATGAACTCCTATGATACATGGGATTTCTACCATATGGTGCGGGCAGCACTCACCAGCCGAAGGGCTGAGTGTATGCCCAGCTCCGGATAGATAAAGATCACATCGAAATATCCTTTGGGTTGTTAACTTAAAAAGAAGAACCTAGCAGAGCCATGGATACAAATAACTTTACCTCCTGTTATGAAATATCTAAAAATAGATAAAAACAACAAGGAAAAGAAATCCGAAATTACACCTGTCGTAGACAGGCTTAGCCTCTTGAATTTATGATATAATTATTAGTACAGTCATAGTTACAAAAAAAAAACTAACCACATTTTTGTTTTTGAAGACTTTCGCAGCCGGTGTTTAAAAATAAACTAATGTTTTCGAGCCCGAGTCCCGTTTATGGAATAATAACTTACGGTGTAACTACAGCCGAAACGTCGGAAGTTATTATTCCCTCATTGTAAGAAGTCCAAAAAACATTTATTTCGTTTCAACTACATTTTGCTTGTTACCATCACTGAACAACTATTGTTTTCTAATGTAATGTAACTTAGAAATGCTTCTATTAGTTTTATAAACTATATCTAAATATTAAATATTCAAAGTTTCTTTACCAACCATTCAGCGGCAGAAATAAATTACAGGAAATGTTCACTAAAAAGCATAAGTGGTGCTATCTATTTCTCTTTTCCCATCAATCATTGCCGTAGGCATCGCCCAATGAGATGTGTACAATTGAACTTTATGACGACACACTTAATGAATGCGTGGACTTTATCTATTTTTATTATAAACTGTTTTCTTTGCCTCGACACAGAATTTGTCAGGGACATGTAAACAAATAAATTACCCGTCAGTAAATATATTTTCCCTACTGGTGTCATAGTCAGAATAATTTACAACATTACAACACTTGTTTTAATCACTTGATCGATGGCCTGATGATTGGTCATTAGGTTCGCCCCACTCACCCCAGTTGAACTACGACCCCAATTAGAACCGTCATACCCGCAGCGTTTAATCACATTACATAATGTAGATTAACCTACCAAGTCAGATCTATGTTCAAACTCTTCTGGTCGCTCAACAGACACATTTTATGTCAAGGCTGCCTTCTCGTACGAGAGGAACACATATTTCAAGAATTATTTCAACCAAACAAAATAAACAATAAAAAAGCTTTATAAAAGAATCTCAACTTGACCAACTACAACCAATTATTTATATGTTTTTATTAGTATTTTTGCCAGTGTTTTTCAATGCTCGTTCGGGCTATTCGCATACATACTAATCACGCTGATGTGCTAGGGATAAGGAAGGTTGAATTTAGAAGAAATGTACACACCTTTGCATGGAGTGAAATTGGAAGGCAATTTAGTAAAATTCACCCTCACAGTACACCCAACCCAGATTTGAACCCCGATCTCACCACCATCTATTACTAGAGTGACACCTTAGACTATTCGACCACCTAAGTGAGTTATATATAGTTTGATTATTTCTTATCATTTTACACATTTATTTGCGCAGCGTATCTTACTACCCACCTGAGATTTCAGAGTATCAGCATTAAGGGAGTGGAGATTAAAAAGGTGGAATTAAATTAAATGAATCCACATTGGTGTTATAGGAGGGTGGGAAACCAATTAGGGAGAGGGGGGGGGGCTCGACACACAAGACTGAGATTTGTATCCCAAACACGGGTGGAAACCTAACGGTGCTAGCGTAAGCCTTGACTAAGGGGAACCCAGCAGTCCTTCGCCGGTAAATGTCGCAAGGGCCTCATAAGCCCGAGTCACCGTCGACACCTCTCGCCAAGGGGTGTCGGTAGGTAAAACACGCCCGGATGAATTATCTTCAGATTCGGAAGATCGTGTCACACGCTTCGCACTTGTCGACAGCTCGTGTGAGTCCGTGGACGATGAGTTACGCTCTTCAGGACCATACCTCTCGTTGATTCGTGATGAGTCAAGCCAGGGGTTCGATGATGAGGCTTAAGGTTTTCAGATCGTAAGACCCCGCCAAAGGGATAAGGCTGGCAACGCCAAACCTAAGGGTATTAACGCAAGCCGTGCCTCACCCCAGCCTGGCACTAGTGGTTTCAGGCCAGCTCACAAATCCGGGGGGAAGATCCATCCCATCATCTTGTGTGATGTGTAGGACTACTCCAAGGTGGCGAGGGCCATTCAATTCAAGGCTCGCGAGCCTGTGGAGACGGTCAGGCAGCTGGGAGATCGAGTGCGCCTCCAGTTCGGGTCGGAGGAAGCTTATCGCACCCTCTAGGCGTTCTTGCCTAGCTTGGGGATCCAGAGCACTAGTCCTACGAGCTGGGATGGGAGCTAATAGTAAGGGTCTTAGTGAAGGGACTCCTGACACGGACAAACCCTGGCGACATCCAGGAAGAACCGGTAGATAGGGGCTTCCCCGTGAAATCCATCACTCAGATGCTCTTCCAGTGGAAACGGGACCATAAGATCGGATAAAAGCAGTGGTTTCTGAGCTTCGTTATCTCTCTGCCTCCCGGGGAGCATACCACAAGACTGTACTCGGCTTCATATCAGTCCTGTGCGGGCTCCACGTCAGGATGGAGAAATACAAATCTCCCGGCGGCCCGGTTCAGTGCAAGAACTGTTTCCAGTTTGGTCGGATGTGGAAGGATTGCCGCGCTAATCCTAGATCTGGGTTCCGTGGTGGTGACCACGATAGTGGCGGGTGCCCGGAGGAGAGACGATCTCCCCTGAAGTGCATGCACTGCTCAGTAGCCCGCTCCTTGGCTTGGCAGAGATGTCCTACTCCCAAGTCCTTGTGGGCGGCAGGGACTGTGCTGGCCTACAAGGCACGAAAAGGGATGACGGGTGATCCAAGCGAAGGCCAAAAGCCCTCGGGGCACATTGCGATACGGAAGGCGACCGTGACTCCATCTCCAACTGTAACGAGTTACAAGTTGATGTTATATCAAATGGGCCGACACTCACCCGCCACCCGTGATGAACTCCAACACAAGAGCACGAGCTCTAACCTCCACTCTCCAACTGGCACAACAGAATTAGCGGAGCTTTCGACCGACTGACTGCTCGGGGCTCGATCCGCGGCCGGCCGGAAACGAATGAGGTTTCACGCGCCCAGACGAAGTTATCACTTCCGCCGCTAGGACCTTCTGGAATAATCTACCTGTTGCCAGATCTATCCTCTGATGTCATGTTTGTTCTATCGACTTACCCCCTCCTTCACTTACCCCTTCTCTCTGGGGGTACAATAATGAGTATATATTGGGACGCGGGTTTTCAATGGTCGCTTATTATACCACCGACTGACGAGGACGGCGACTAGGGGCCGTGATTTATTTAATGTTCAAAATTCAATTTTCGGCGTAAGGGGGGATATCTTGTATAAATTATTGTTTGGGACTTATAACTATTTAAACTTAGAACTATTTAAACTTAGAACTATGAAACGTTTCGCGCAGGTAATTGCGAATTCGCTTGCTTTCTCTCTCCTCATACGAGGTTTAATTCATTCTAACTGTACAATTTCATTTTGTTATGTATACTTAATGTATATTTAATTTTATGTATATATTTTCGGCCACGCTTTGGCAAACATTGCGCCTCGGGCTTACCACCCGTCCTTTCTTGTTATCGTTTGCGTATTTAGTGTATATGGGGTTATCTAGTTATCTATTTTACTGAGAGCACAGGGCACTTAGGTGTTAGGTTTGAGGCTTGGCCTAACGTCTTATTCTTCCTGTTATTTTGGTTCAACGTTATGTTGATTTATTTAGATCTAAAGGCGCGTATTTGTTTTTCTTATTATTGCCTAAATCTAGATGTATGTTAGGGGTTGCGATGTAGTATCGTTGTTTGCACTTAATGCTCAAACCGAAGGAACAATATACTTCCATGATGACGATTAATATTACTGTTGTACTGACATCCAGTTTATAACTATATGTTTCTTTCCTATTTTCAGATATTGTAATGCCAATTAATTCCTTTATCTCAGTAGAGTTATTTAAATCTGAGAGGATAAGCGCTTCACACCATATTGTTATATTTTGTTCTAATTATTTATTTACCTTCTATTGTGTCCTAAATAAAACAAACTTTGTTATTGACTGTTAAACTTCTTGGCTGATTTTCGCATCACTCTTCCTAAGATTTTTAATTATTTTTACAAGAGGTTTACACAACACCGAAGCCAATGGTGAATGTTTTCGCCAGTGAGCTGTCAGGGAGACCAATCCCTCCCCCTGGGCCGAGGCACCGGCCAAGGCCACCCTTCCAGAGTCAGGCGTCAATAGTGACATAGCTACACACAAAATCTTAAAGCTGATCAAAGAAAAAAGATAAGACAGACTGAAAGAGTCCAGTAAAAGAGAAGTTCTCAAACTTTATCGGTTCATGGTGCCCTTAGTGCCTTAGTAATTATTTCACGTGGCCCCTAGGTCAATAGAAATATACCTAATAATTCCTTTAGATTCAAGCAACATTTTTTTATCTGTCCTAACAGTTTTGTAGCCATTTGAAAAATAATTTCCCGCACATAAATAAAAATGTAAAAAAATGTATATATAAATATATTTTATATAATCACAATTATTTTTTAAATGGGATAGTGCACTGCAAATTATTCATTTAAAATATCCTGCTGACCCAGCACACGGTTCGGTAACTACCGGTTCTCAAACGTTAAGAAATAAATAAAGAATGCACAAGGGGAGGAGGGGTGGATAATTAAAGATGAAAGCCAAACATGCCTAGTTCCTTAATGAACTTCTTCTTTGTCATGTTTCTCAAGAGGAGGAGCATTAGAATACCCTAAGTGGCGACGAGGTAATGATGTTCCTAGTAGGAGTTGGTTGGAATTGGGAGAAGGAGACTTCATAATAATTACTAACGAGTTCAACACCTTAGTTCCTTCAGTAGCGTGTCTGTCTACTGAGCTAAGTGGCATGGGTTCGATTCCCAGCATGGCCGAAAAATGTAACATTGGTTAGATATGAGTTTCCCCTATTAACAGTGATGAATCAACGGCTGGGGACTGGATGTTGTGTATGTTCTAAATATAGATTAGCTTATAAGTCGTGTACTGATATAATCAGTCGGTTCAGAAAGTGAACGTTAAATACCTCAATATAAATATAATTAACCATTTCAGTAACTATTCTCACAAAAATTTATTGGGAGTGTGACGTTTATTTTAAAAATAAAATTATAAATAGTGAAGATAAATTCTAACAATTCCTCTTCACTATAACTAGGACGAGGATGTTTATGACATGTCGTTTCTATTCCGTGCTTTATTTTAATGCCTAGCAAAATATAAACATGTTTTATGTTGTTCTAGCTACTAAAAATTTTATTTTTTTATTTTACATATCATTGTATATTTCAGGTATTTTAAGTTTTAGGGCATATCAAAATGATAAATAGGGCATATATTTGAGGTATTTTAAGAATATATATTTTACAAGCAATAAAATACACGTTCATCATTTTAAAAGTTATAATAATAATGACTAGTGATTGGATTATTTTTATGTTTAAACATATAATTTTTAGATCTCTTATATTTTTAACAAATTACATGATATTCAAACTATTTATCCAAAATTTTCAACCAACTTGATCAATTTAGGTTTTTTTAAATCACTTTACCGTGTTTGCCTTTAGTCAAATATTTATTTCATGTTTCATTGTTATTATGTGCTCTAACGTATCCATCATTGTTTTATTTTTATTCGCCTATTTATATTAGTTTATATTTACTTTGCAGCTTTATAGTGTATTTAGTAAAATGCAATGATTATCGAACTTTATAGATCTACCATTATGTTAATATAACTAATTACTTATTTATGCCTATCAAATTTACCGGAATAATATATCTATATATTATTTGTATTAAACATGTATACACCCCATTACATTGGCTCTTTGTGGCAACACTAATTTGTGTTAAAACAACCAAATATATTCAGGGTCATTCTATACTCCTAGTTTAAGTCTGAGTCTGTGATGGACGTGTGGAGAATCGTCAGCTACATATGAGTCGGAACATGTCGGATTGAAGTAATGTAGCCTCTTTCCAGTGCTTGATATCAAAAAAGAGTAATGTAACAGAGACACAGATAAGACTTAGTTCTTTCTACAGTACATAACCACTTCATTCAATTTGTTTGGCAGTTTGGCAAATGGTAGCCTGATTTTTATTCTTTTATTTATAAACATATATGTACTTAAGAACATTGTTCGTACCACACCATATTGTAAATTTTTGTATTATTATTTTATTTAATGTGTCAACTTTTGTTTTAGACTTTTCATCAACTTGTTTGAGATTTATATTTGAGTTTATGATGCATTATATTTTATATAAATGCTCAAATTTTACACTATGTCTCTTCACCAAAATTATATATTTAAGTTATACATTTTTGTGCTTGTTAATTTTGCTTAATACATCTACTACTTTATTAACGGTTTAATTTATAAATTTACCAAACCCTTCCTTCAAGACATCTTGTGAATGTGTGGAGTGTCAGGCCTCCACCGTGGTTCGGATTCCACGTTAAACTGTAGGTCCTCCATTTCATCTCACAATAACACATTAGCGTAAGTGCGTATAACCCGAACGGGTAGTAAGACGCGGTGCTAATAATAATAATAATAATAATAATTTATAAATTAATGTTTTATCTATTTTTCTAGATCAACTTATCTAAGTCTTAACTTTTATTATAACCACTACTTACTTTAAACCATTTTTTTTATAATGTTTTATAAAATGTTACATATGGGTGATCAATAGTATCACGAACTACCAGATACCACAGTCATCTGCGACTCGGAAGGGCTGTTATGCTGCCAACTAATAATTATAGATAAATTATGTCCTTGTTTAGTAATGTAGAGAACCCACCTCGGTGGCGCAGCTAGCTAACGCGCTGGCTTAGTCTTGAGCTAGACTGCCGAGGACGGGGAGATCAAGGTTTGAATCTCGCTCGGGTGAACTGGGGCGGTTTTCCCTGAATATTTTTCCACTCTCCCTCCACGAAAATGTGGGTTCACTTAATCTATATTCATCCTTCCCAGTCCCTAGACCATTAGCGTAAATAGTACTTATACGTATAACCCAAATGGGTAGTAAGACGTGGTGATAGGTAATATAATTATTATTATAATGTAAGACGTGGTGATAAGTAATATAATTATTATAATAATATGAGACGCAGCGATAAGTAATATAATTATTATAATGTAAGACGCGGTGATAAGTAATATAATTATTAGAATAATGTAAGGTGTATTTTAAAAAGCCATAGTTATAATTTTATAGCACATTTTAAGTTTTTCGGGGATAATTTTTACTTTTTCAGAGCATATTTTCCGTTTTTTTAGGGTACATAAACCTGAGCCTTAATTTTAACAAATAAATCGGAAAATGTAAAACGATATAGTAGTCTGCTTGACCTCAGTGATCTTGGGGTTAAATGCTCACCTCAGTACCCGATGTTCGTGAGTTCAAACCCAGCAGAGGTTGGAGGATTTTTCTTGAACGATAAAAATAAATTGCACAACTCCCTTTGAAGGGGAAGTAAAGTCGTTGGTCCCATATCGATTGAGTTATGTAAAAGAACCCTGGAAGGTGTGTGAAAATACCTTTCCCGGCAAAATTAGTAGGCCCTTTCGCTGTCACTCATTTAAATTCTCTTGTGCTGATATAATCATTCGGTTCAGAAAGTGCACGTTAAATACCTAAAAGGAATGAAAAATAAATTAGTCTGATATGTAGTTTTCGAAATATGTGAGACGGTTAAATGGAGTGAGGAAAAAAACCCATTGCTTCCCGGCAAGGAAATGAAAGGTTCTATATGTTCAATGAAAATATTTATTCACTTGCACGGGTGTAGTCAGTCATCGCGAAGTACTCGTACGTCAAGGAACAGCCTGGGAGATATAGTCCCAACTCTCTTTCAATGCCACGTTCGCTTCGTCCATATTTTTGCTCCAGTATCGCATCTCATGAATACGTGAGCGATCAGCTTAGACATGTGCAGGTGGTGTAAATCCCCCCCTATATTCCCAACGCGTATTTACGTTTCGCCAACACGCTCCAATAATCAAGTCAAATTTCCGTCTGGATGACGTCCAGATAGAGATCAGCGTATTCCTGAACGTTCAGCTCAGCCATCACACGCACCCAATATTATGACGCAGCTCCTTGGTTCCATGGGGATAATTATGCTGTAGTCTGCACTGTATTGATCATGGCTGTGTTCTTTCTAAATAGCGTGTCACCTCATTTGACCGTGTGACATATCTTGCAAACTAAACATCGGATGACGTTCTTTGAGTTTATTTTAGCTGGTTTTGTTGGATTAAATCGCGTTCTGAAAAGGAATTGTGCGAATTTTTTTTACATCCTGTATGTTTAGATAAATGTTTATCATGTTGTATTGGTAACGAAAACGTATAAGTGGAACAGGCGTAGAACTTTTGCTATAACTTCTTAACTTGATCAAAAGTAATATAAGTTTTAGACAAAATATGAGTAAGCTATGGGTGGCATTGGTCATGACCCTACCCCCTCCCCCTCCAACCCTCCCTTGGGCTCGTTCTGCCAGGATAGCTTGCGGGAGGGGTAAGGTTTCGAGAAAGGTAGTTGTATGGGTTCAAAATAATATGCAAGTTTATGAATTTTGGTTTAATAGTATATAATTTATACATGATAATTATATGTTTAAAACGGACAAAAAAATTATCTCAAAGATATATTTAACTATTTTCCGAAATTTTACCGATCTTCCCCATTTAGATATGATCTTAAATGATTCCATTAATAGACAATATATTTATATATCAAAAGTTATAAATACAAATTGAATAGTCTTACAAGATATGACACTGAGTGTGTGAGTAGACGTCTCTTTGGTTAGTATTTAAGATTTCCTGTAATTTTTATTACAGCCCTCGTAAGGCCCATAATTTTAGTGGCTCCAGGAAAAGGTTTTCCCACTCCTGCTCTAAACAGACAGTGAATGATAACACCCATTTCCGGTCGATATTCAACCCTTCCCATAGTCCACTAACAGCTATATTCAGGCTCCCTTGAATACCCCATCGCGATTAAATGAGTTACCATCAAGAACATTGAAAGTAATGTGAAATTGTTTACATAACACGCCACGGTACCTAATTGATTAACTGTGAAGCACTGTACTGATTCTAGTAAAGTGGCCGCAGGCTATGAATAATTCGAGTGACAATCTATTCACTATAAGTATGGCGTCTTCTTATTTTTTGACAGTTGAAAAGTTACTGCGAACATTTTCGCATTCATCCACCTTTCAAATTTACAAGAGATTTAGATATATATCAACAGTGTCACTCAAAAAAATGCGTGACGAATTAATACAAATATAATTTTAGTACCTTTTCCAGTTCTCAATAAATGATAAAGTTAATCATGAACCTACTATACCCTAATGAACAACACCATATGAATTACATGCGCACATATACTCGGGAAACACTCCTTAACCCTCCGCCCTCCCTCCCCCTCCACACACACACACACACACTTTACAACGGTGGTGTTGACACGGTGATACGATGTTCGACAGGTGGGTTGTCGGTCGAACACCTAGGTTTCCCCTGTCAAGTTGTGTTAATGCATCTACAAGGGGGGATCCAGGGCCTGTTTTCAGGGAGGGAGATTGGTTTTCATAAGGCTCCTTCAAGTTTAAATTTGATAATAATAGTAAGTAATACATATTTTAATTTATAATCATTTTAATAATAATAATAATGGTAGCTTATTAAATAAGTGTTTTAATAATAAAGTAATAAAAATAGAACTTGTAAGAAAAAACACTATTTGGATTAACAAATTTATAGTTTTAGTATAAAAAACATAAAATAAAAAGTTACTGTCATGTAATGTTTCTAGATTAGTTAAGTTTATTAGGTTCTCTTAGCATAGTCTGCTATACTATTTATTTTACATGACATCAATAAATCATTACATTTAAACACAGCTTCCTAGTTCACTGCTACCAAACACAATGATGATCACCAACATATGTTTTAACATGTCATGGATTACAGATATCACAGCACTGTTCAAGGTATTAAAGTTAAGATCCTATCACTGAACATTCCATGTCACAAAAGAATAAATAAATATGCATATGAACCTAAGATGTTCTAGTAGATATTAATAGAAAAAATATGTATTTTAGTAAAAATAATTGGTTATAATACTAAAATTAGTAACTTAATTACTAGAGCCCCTTAAAAATTGTTTATTTTTAGTTAAATATAATTTTTTGAATCTCACTTTCCGGTGTTATTTCGTGTCTATTCGAAATTACATGTTATCTGAGGTGTTTAAGTATTATTTACATATTGAGACAATGTATACAAAATTAAAATTTATTATTGAAACCTTATATTATACTTGCTTTTACATTTTTTGTCATGTTTGTCTGCATATTTCACAATTTTGTAGCCTAAAGTTAGCTCATACTACAACAAAATACTAATCAGATTACAGCATGGTCAAAATTTCAACTTAATTTATTCTTAATGTCGTGTTTATTTAAAGATTTTTTTTTAAAGCGGCGATATTTCATTTTAAAGGAGGATTTCGTGTAACAAGACAATTTCGTCTTATTTTGATTTTCAAAAGACATTGTAAGTCATATCTAAAGACTATCAAAGGAAAGAGTACTCGACTCCATCTTTGTATGGCACTTTTCACTTTATCACGTATTGCCATTTTTTACAGGGCTCTACTAATTACTTTAAAGTTTTAGTTCCGAGTCACTTTCTTTTCTGCATAATAGAGCTAAGTTTAAATATTTATTGATTATAGGTAAAGAAAAGGCGAAGGAGGCGTTAGTCATTCTTTACAACATTAAGGTATTATTTTCAATAATTTTTTATTATTTCCTATGCGCGAGGAGGGGTGACAATCGCCCTTCCCCCTTGGATCGACCACGGTTCAACCAACACTAGCATTCACAGAGAACACTCTTACAACCATTACAATCAGCAGCGTCAAGTTTCTTGGAACAGGCAGGTCAAACTTGTGACCTGATCCATGATTCTGTGATGTCCCGCAGAACTTTTGAGGAACCAACATACAATGAATGTGGTCCGATACTTCCTTTTTTTT
>CABFOV010001455.1:29030-117385 GCA_902141375.1 Timema poppense
TGTGTGTGGGGGGGGGGTGTGTGTGGGTGTGTGTGTGTGTGTGTGTGTGTGTGTGTGTGTGTGTGTGTGTGTGTGTGTGTGTGTGTGTGTGTGTGTGTGTGTGTGTGTGTTTGTGCATATTCCATAGTAGATTTTTAAGATACTTATTTTTGGTAGTAAAATTTGTAAAATTCTACCAATCAAAAATACAGTTTATAGTTATATAAATATTGAAAATAATTGTTTGTAAATGTTCTACAGTATTAATGTAGGTAAACGACATGTAGCATGAGGTTATTTATTGCAAACATTAGCTGAAAGTAAATAATGTCAACCTATTCGGAAATACTCATTGCGCAGTAATACTGTTTAACTAATCAAAATTGATAGCCAACGCTTCTAACAACACTCACCAAAGGATCGCTGTATAATTAGTTTTTTTCTAAACTGATTGAAAGAACAGAAATATTAATAAAAATCTTATGATCTCTGCTTTGCGGTTTTGGCAACAAGATTAAATAATAAATTAAAAGTATTATATTTACAATTGTATATTTTTATAACTGATCACCAAAATAAATAGATTTTTTAACTTAGTGAAAGAGCTATGGGAAATATAAGTGACAAAATAAAACGCTTTTATTTTGTACACACATGTGCATAAATACAACCGAACACGGTTTGTATGATGTCATCGACCACATTCAATTCATCTGTTTCGCCATCTTAATTTATGAAGAGGAGGTAACTTTTTAGAAGCTCTTGTTTGAAAATAATTTTTAAGCTAACCACAAACACCGCTTCCACAAAAAAAATATATATATAAACATTTATTTTCATAAGTTCATGTTTTAATAATGTAAGAAATTGTAAAAAGAAGAAAATAATTAATTGTTGTGAAAGTTTTGACTATCAAAAGTGATATAAAATCAACATAATATGATCTTGCAGATCATATGGTTTCGCGAATGGTTATATGAGAGAAGATCTGGTATATTTTACTAGGTGTTCAACCGTTCTCACTAAGCCCTCAGCATACTAGAACGTATGTGCCACGTACGCTCAATAAACCAGCCACACTGAAACGGTTGAGACACAAAGAATAAAATAATGTTTATCACCAGAGAACTTTATTTGTCCTACTCTCAAATATGCCAAGTCCAGGTATCCTGACCAAGCTATCTTAACATATATAAAGATTAGCATTCGGCAAATAACTTTGAAGGAGTTAGGGTATTGCTAAATATTAATTCAAAGCAAATAACATAAAATCAACATAGGCCTCAAGGCCAATTTATTCTCGTATGATAAAATAAGCCTCAGAAAATAAAACAATATAAACTTTAGAGATAGTGAACAGTGCGCAATATTAGACAAAAACCATTATACAAGTCAAGAAGTAATATATATATATATGTCTACTAAAAACATTCAAAAATAGTGATCACATCGCATTTAACCACATTTAACATACTTTTATAACATAACTAGAGGGTATATGCTCGTATCTAGCGCTGCACCTAATGTTAACCAAAATATCTAAAGTATTCCCCAATAACATTAAATATAAAAAATTATTATTAACGCATGGATTTATTTCAAATTTATATATATAGCAACAGAATTAAAGTGCACGATAGTGCTCAAAGATCAAGTAGAACAAAATTGACTTGAAAAATAACCACCCCAAATCGGATTCAAAAGGTTTAAGACCAAAAAAATGTTATTACCCAAAACAAATATCAATAGAAATTAAATTTAGTTAATAAAATATATATATATATATCCAAGAATGACCAAATTAAATTCCTACATGATTTTAAATACATTCAACCAAAGCCTAGTTTTCAATAAAAAAATATTTAAGAAACCTCCAAAATAACAATAACTTACATTTAGGTAAGCTCCTTGTTGCTATTAGCATAAAAAATGATTGATCCGTTCTGGATACTTGCTTATATTTAATTTAAAACCGCGGAGAAAAAATGGTAGGGAGGTATTTGATGTCCAATGAAGTCATCATCAGCTAGTTAGAGCGTGGTTCTTTCATCGATGCCTGCGCACAACGTCGGGACGATGAATATGGGGGGGAGAGGGGGGCGAACACACGTGATAGCACAAGGCACCTCTTTCCCCAAGTTTTAGCGCTTGCGCAGCGTTCGCAACTCGGGAACGAGCGGACTGGATCACATGGCACTCCGTGTCTTTATTCTTGTTTTCTCGAATAACTTGAACGATGAACAGTTTTATGTGTTGTGCGTGGAGGATCCATACAAGCACTGGTTGCCCGGTAAAATGGGGTAAGTGTGTATACACCTTTTTTAGGTGGCGGAGGTTGGTAGCGAAGATATTTTATAGCCACGGTACACTGTCAATTACCATTACTCCTACCCTAGATGGAATTAAGTCTGGTTTCTAGGTGAGGCATAGGTGTGGGTTAGAATTGTAGTTGGGTGTTTTTAACTTAATGATTTCCCACTCTAATTCCCTTAGTGCAAATGTGAGTACATTTCCAATAAATTCCCAATTACTTAGCCCTATCCTAAAACCATATAACTCATACTTGTGTTAAGATGCAGAGCAAAAATAAATCGGCTTATTTTCTCCGTGATATAGGTGGATCGACATAAGAAGAAAAATTACCCTACAATCAAATCGGTAATAGATATTTCTTCACTTCATAATGGTATAGGGGCCCATTTCAATGTTGGTGGCTCAACATTAAACTGTCTGGCTGGCATTTTAGCTCATTCTATAACGTGTCTGTCTACTGAGCTATGAATCCAAGGTTCGAATTCTGGTATGGCCAAACAATGTCTCGGTGGTGAAATTGTAACATCCACTTTAACAGTAATGAATGGACGCATGGTGACTTGGTGTTATGTTTGTTCTAAAAATAAGTTAGTTTGTAAGTTGTATGCTGATATATATTAATTTTATTCAGAAAATGTCGGTTAAGTACCCCAAATGATAGTACATATATTTTCATGTTTTATATAAAGCTTATTTCTAGGCCTACTCACATCAGTGGCTGAATGGTCTCTTAACGCGTCACTTTCATGTCATACTGATTTGCGGGTGATGAGGAGGTTGGGGTTCAAATCCCAGTTTAAATACTCAAAGTATTTTTTTACAAATAATTGTCCACTCTTTCTGCACGAAAATGCGGGTACATTTCCTCTAAAATGCTTTTAATTCGTTAATTTATTTGAGGTATTTAACGTGCACTTTCTGAACAGACTGATTATATCAGCACACAACTTACAAACTAAACTAATCTAGAACAGACACAACACCCAACCCCCGGGCGTTAATTCATCACTGTGAAAGGGAAAACCCACAAATCGATATATTTTTCGGCCATGTTAGGAATCTCACCCAAGACCCCTAGCTAAGTAGGTAGACACGCTACCTACTGAGCTAAGTCGTTAGACTATTCCACTATCATGATTATTATATTTGTACCCGCTTCGGTAGCCGGATGGTGTAACGCGTCACTCTCGTGTTGGACTAGGCTGCCAAAGATGGGGAGATCAAGGTTCGATCCCAATCGGATTCATTTAGAATGTTTTTTACTAAATGGTTTTTTACTCTCCCTCCACGCGAATGCGGGTGCTCTACCTCTAAATTAACCCTTTATAATCCCTCACACGTTATTGTAATTAGTATATAGGCGTATAAGCCGAATGGGTAGTAAGATGCGGTGCTAATATATATAAACCGAACGGGTATTAAGACGCCGCGGTGAAAGAAAATAAAATACTATGGCGATCATACTATAGCTCTAGTTTGACACATAACTTGTCGTTTTACTATGCTAACGTCAAGTAATAAATATCTTTCACAATTCTTCTCCAGCTTGATGTTACCTGTGTTACATTTATTTAAAGCCTTTCTTTGTGCCGTAAGAATTTACGAACACACTTCGTGCCATTCATCTTGCTTTTGTTTGGTTACCGTTTTCTCATCTGTTTGTGTTGTCACTCACTCCCTCAAATACAATTTCCTCGAACATAGTGTTTAAACTTAGATAAGAAAACTGAATAAAATACATTTGAGAAAATACAAACTTTTTTTTGTAGGTGGTCAATATTGATTACAGTTTACTTAGTATTAGCATTAGTCTATAGGTATTGCTAACATGCATAAAAAAATGACAGTTTCAAATTAAATTATATAACGTAAGAATATATTAAAGTCGTTTTAGTAAATTATCTACTGTTATCCACGATCCATCTTCCAGGAAAATTAACATTAAGCCATTAAAACATGTTTTTATTTAGTTTTTTGCTGTTTGCGCTAAAAGGAAGCTAAAACGATCAAATCTCCCAAATACGTTTTGAATTAGTTTTTTTATGCACTACTTCTTTCCAAAGTTTGGCTGCTTAATATGGGAACACCCTGTATATAGTCGTGTCTGGGCTACATCACCCGTATAATAGTTAATGGCAAGATTAGCCAGTACTAATGTAGGCATACCTTTGCCCAGAGGACGCCCGAATGTACTGATCGTACATCCTTTCCGTGGCGGCCCTTTCCATGTCTTGATGAGATGGGGTGATTGTGATATTGAGTATGAGGGTGTGGAACCAGTAGAAACACTTAAACCTAACTTAATCCTAACCAACCAAACCCTGATGCTCCTTGTTGTAGTTCCCCTTTTAGAAAAAATACCCAAGATGCCAGTCTTACTAAATAAAATAAAAATTGTGATTGATTTAGTAAGACTTATATATTAATTACTTTTTCTTTATTTAAACCTTCTATTACATAAAATAAGTAAAGAAGACTAAAATAAATGTATCCTCTTAAATTTAGTAATTATTATTATTAGCACCGCGTCTTACTACCCGTTCGGGTTATACGCACTTACGCTAATGTGTAATGGTAGGGTGATTGTGAGATGAAATGGAGGACCTACAGTTTAACGTGGAATCCGAACCACGGTGGAGGCCTGGCATTCCCCACATTCACAAGATGTCTTGTCAGAGGTGAAGGAAGGGTTTGGTAATCAGATGAATCTGTGCCGGGACCGAGGATTGAACCCCGGCCGCCAGCACAGAAGAAATTTAGTAATGATATCACAAATTATTATTCTTGGGTCTTGTTTGAAAATTTATTTTTTTACGATAAATTGAGTATTCTTAAAAAAGCCTTCAGGGAATGAAAATGGATTCACCCTTTAAAATGGTATAACTATGTCATCCTGTTATTTATCCGCCTTTGATAGTACATTTATTAGGTTGTATAAAGAAACAATGACGCAGGTAAACACCTGGCCGGTGTGTATGTGTGTGTTTGAACTGTGTCACCATAGCAGCTATCGTTACAATCACCTTTCTCTACATCACATACTCTCGTGTGAATAAAGCTATGCGTATGGCACTGTTTCACCCATTCATCACCAAAAAAAATAGACGTTTGTAAAACATTCATCCCTGTGCGGTATATACCCACGCATCCCTCCTCCCTCTTATTCCTCCACGTTTTTTGTTGTGTTTTTTTGTTGTTTTTTTCGTTTTATGTGAAATTTTACTTCCGAGATTCCATTGTCAGAAATGTTTTATCGATAAAAAACACTATTGTTCTTTAGCGTATCCCATTTTTAAATATTTTTTTTTAGATAATCGCATTGAACCAAACTTTTCTACACACAAACCAAAGCTTAAAATGATCTTTCAGGGTTTTTTGAAGTGATAAATTTGGTATTAATACCGTAGGAAATAATAGTGACTCGCATAGAAATAAATTATACAATATCATGGAGCTCTTACTATTGCACGACTCTGCACGAATTCCTTATATATCGGGACTTATATGTAATAGGTGTACTATGTTAGAAAAACCACTGCTCTTACCTTGTTACTAAGAAGATGTCTGACCAGACTGAAAACACCTCTTTACATAGTTACTAGATGAAGCTAACCACGATGATATATATATATATAAAAAAAAAAAAGTACTCACAGTAATTCGAATTACATAGAGAGCAATGTATGAGGAAAACATAAAATAAAAAAGATATGTTGAAATCCTTGTTGAATATCATTCATGTTATTTATTTCATGTCAATATTTCTGCCTAGAGAGCTTTGGATAGTTATGACATCATAGGTTACACATAAAAATATATACATATATTAATATTGCAAGCTTTGATGAAATGAATATTCAAAGTGAAATATTTGCGAAAATATTTTAGTAAAATTTTGTCACAAATTGACAATAGCCATGAAGTTAATTTAGTAAAAATAAAATAATTAAATTTGTATTTTTGAAGTATGGATGAAAAACTAATGTATAGCTTAGTATTGTTGAACTACTTTACAATATGGATTTAATTATTTCAAATAAATAATAATATTGTTGCTCTGAAAGAAATTATAGAAAAACTAGAAATTTATTAATTTATTTTATATCTTGTTTAGAAGTTTAAAATGGTCAAGAAGATGGAAGAAAACTTGGAACAATCTCAGCAATGTAAAATATGACCTCTGGTTTTTCTATAAAATGTTTATAGATTTTTAATTTATTCTTATAAAATGGAAAAATTTCTAATTTCTCACCACAAACATTCCCTGTAAGTTTTAAGGGATTAATTCCCCTTTTGGTGGTAATAGATGCCCCTTTGGTTACATTTTTAGCCTTAATTCTGAAATTGAATTAGATCAAACGCAAATTTGACGTCAACATCACTAGGACGACACAAAGAAAAAGCCTCGATCATGATCAAAATATGTTCTATAGCACCTCCTTACATAACCATTTTAAAATTTTCTGATTTGGAATTAAAATGGAAATCTATGGATTAAATTAGGACTACTCGTCCAGAAAGTAATCATATATAACAGAAAAAATGTCAAGGGAATAGAATAAAATAATGAAAGAAAGAAAATTGACTGATAAATAAAGGAAACTTGATGGGAAAGTGAAAGCTTTTTATATTGATCTCCTGTCAGTTTGGTTTTTTTTAACTCTCGCTTGTTGAAATCAAAATAACTCCGTTCACCCTCTTTCTATCTACCCTCTCACTTCATGCTCTCGTCGAGTAATGTGAGATATCATCTTCCGGTCGGCCGATTAGCTACCCAAAGAGATCGTACCAAATTGCAGCTTCGCCAGAATTTAATCGGGACAGTATTGGCTTCAAAATCAGTAAGCAACTCATTTCGCGACAAATAGAAAGGATTACCATTGTTTGAAAGAGGTAAGTGTCCAAGGCTATTCATGATATGGCTTGATAATACATCCCCGCGCTCTGATAGGTAATATAAAGTTCATCATCTTGATTTTAATTTTTATTAATATTGAAAACTTGAGGGTGCAGCCGAAGGAAGCGCAAATATTTTTACAGTTTTTATAGAGTTGACATTTTTTGGCGAAAATAAATCAAATGTTTCTCCAGTAGCAACGTAGAGTTTATTTTTCTGCACATGCTAATATCAACAGATCTTGAATATCTGTCAAGGTTGTCCTAGAATTTTGTCGAAACTTTTAAATAAAGAGAAAAATTGTTGACAAAATTCCAGGGCACCCTTGACAGATATTCAAGATCTGTTGATATTAGCATGTGTAGAAAACTAAACTCTATGTTGCTAGTGGAGAAATATTTGTATTATTTTGTCCAAAGAAGTTTAGTACTATAAAAACTGTAAAATTACTCTCTCTCTCTTTAGCCGCACCTTACTTGAGAATGGCCATCATGGTTGACAAACAAACAATTAATTAATTATACTACTTACAGGGTAAAATCATTTAATCTTATCAAATAAGATAGGGGTTTGTTAGCTATGTCACAGTATCAATGCTTCCACTTTTGTGGGGATTTTCTTTTTTTACATTAGTAACAGGTAAGGCCGACATCTTGGTTCAGTAGTCAACATTCCTAGCTACTTGTCTAAAAGTACCGGGTTTAATTTCCGGTGGTGCCATATATGTTTTTCCCGAAGAGGAATTGTTCCTATGGTTGCCATGATCTGGTTAATAAGGCTTAGACTACTGGTATCACATAATCATCGTCATTATCATCTGTCAAATAAGCTAAACTGAGTTCTTGAAACTACTTGAGCTGTGAATGAGTGTGTGAATAAATGAGCAAATGGTTTTCTAATTGTTTGAATTTTTCTTTCAATTTTATATTTTACTATTATTACTATTAAAATGTGTTCGTATTCCAATAAATGTAATATTGTATGTTGTGTTTAAACTCTGGTTGAGTGGAAGATAAGGTTAACGCCTTAACTTCACCGGATAGATAAATATCATTGTTATTACTACCCGACACCTTAGCTAAGCCGGTAGCGTGTCTCCCTACTGTGCTAAGGGTCCTGAGTTCAATTCCCGGGACAGCCGAAAATTTATCATAGGTGAAATGCGGATTTACCCTTTCACAGTGATACGTTTACTACCGGGAATTGGCTGTTGTCCTTGTATTAGTCGTAAGTTAGATTATAAGGCATATGAAGCTGCGAGAGGCCTAGCCAACCGGAAGTGGAAAAATGTATGAAAAAAATATATTATTATTTATCGAAGTAAAGTAGCTACACCTAAGCCTACATGGTGTTTTATGCCCAGAAAACCATTAAATCTTCTTTATTCACCACTTCTAGTAGAAGATCAAACCATAGTGGCATACGTTAGAAAAAAATTACAGAGAGCTTCGTCAATGTAATTCCTGTTTCAATGCAAGACTAAACTATGCCAAGATATACGTGCATGATAAATGAGCGCTCGTTGAACTGAAAGTTATAAACTCTTTGAAGTGCTTTAACGACATGTATACTTCAAACCAGGGCCTCATCCATATGACGCATATCCAACATAATAACCAGAAAACTTTTAGTCTAGATTTTAGCATTTATTAACAATATCGCATCTCTAAACATCCGGAAAAAGACGTGGGCTGAGAAAATGAAGCTTATTCGAGTGACAACAGTTAAGGTGGGGATACATGGGACGCTAGAAAAGGTAAGTATTTTTCAGTTCATATAGCAAAACATTTGTTTGGTCAAAATAAATAAAATATTGCTTCAGTTAAAAAAAAAATAGTTTAATTTTCTTCCCATGGTGATATCAACACTTGTTGGATATCTGTCGTGTGCATAGCGGCTTTAGATGAGAAACTTTTTAAACGAAGAGAAAAAGTTGTCATTAAATTCAAGGACACCCTTGACAGGTATTCAAGAGCTTTTGAGGTCACCACGTGAAGAAAACTAAACTCTTATGTTTGTACTTAAACAATATTTGATTAATTTTGACCAAAAAGTTCTGCTATAAAAATTGCGAAAACACTTACCTTTTCTCGCGTTTCCTACATCCCCACCTTAACTCCATGGATATTAATATGTATGCATGTTAATAACGGTTGTCGTTCACATGAACTTTATAGTCCAGGCCCTAGGAGGGTGGGGTTCGAATACAAACCAGGTGTACTGAGGTGGCTTCACCTTGATTAGTTTCTCTTTCTCTCCACGCAAATGAAGGTACATTTGCTTTAAAATTATATATCTCTCAACACTAACATATTAATGCAAGTAACTCGGACGTGTAGTAAGACGTGAATTAAATTAGCAAGGCAATAAAGCAAATACATAAATTCAACGTATGTCAGAAATATAAAGATCCGAGGTGTAACAGATATTTTTAAACATTTTAAACTAAGTGAAGTAAGATTTAAATAATAAAATAGTTAGTAAAATGTTGCCGCTTAAGAGGCAAGCTAAGATTAGTTAATTTAATCGGTTAGGTAAAGAGTTGTATTTTTTTAACGTGTATTAACTTAAGAAACAAACACGCTTTACTGATACACCCACCCCTCTACGCAATAATCCTTTGTCTATATGAATTAGTTAATACGCACCATGTGACTTTATTTACATACCACCATCTAATATCCTAACTATTTCCTTTCTAATTAGGAAGATTTGTGAACAGATAAACAAATATGTGATCGCGGCTTTTTAACCTCGAATGGGTAAGTGTGTCTATTTAACTATTTTGAGAAACTGTTATTAATCACATTTATTTGACCAAAAGCTATGTGTTATGTAATTTTAGTAGTGATACATTTTAACTTCGGAAATATCATGTATTGTTTAACCTAAATGCATCACTATTTAAGTTTGTCTAAAATTGTTCACATTAGAAAGTCCCGTAGCCTGGTAAAAGAACATTAGTTCTTTTTAACGTAAAATGTTATTTGACTTTGCTACAAAAGTTTTTGTTTTTTTGTGTGTGAGAATGATCAGGGTCATACCGAGAAAGTAGGCGTTTTATGTGATTTCGCCCTCCCCTGAGAGTATTATTAATAAATATATATTAGATTTCTCGATATCTAGGTTATTCGTTTATAGAATTCCCATCAAATTTACTTCACATACAACCACAATAATTATAGCTCAATGACGTCAGCCCGCAATTGAGTTATATAGACCAAGCGACCTCCATCTGCTGGAAAAGATAGTGTGCCGGCTTCTGCCGATAGAGGGTGTCATTTGGTTACAACGAACCCTACAGCCGCTAACCTCAGTTTTCTAGACCGGAGCTGCTACTTTTCTGTCCAAGTAGCTCGTTTGTCCTTACGCGGCTGAGTCTGACCCTGTTCCAGGCCCACTGCTTCACATAAAAATCTGGAAGCACCGGGGATCAAACCCGGGACCTCTGGGTCTATAGCCAGGAACACTAACCACTATATCACAGAGGCGATCACAAAACAAAATGTGTTAAAAAAATTAAATTACCTAAAAATAATTGGTTTTATTTAACATTGCGTTTTACTACCCGTTCGGGCTATACGCTAAAAAGATGTCATATTTAAAAACCCTCTTTGAGAACTTCACCAAAAGTCCTCGCAGTTAATACCCCCTCCCTACCCCACCTTCTCCCCCGTTTCCGACTCACCCCAAATAAATGTATGAGTATGGAACTGACTCTGATTAAGTTAAATAGTTTTTCTAAAATAATATACTTTTTATGTTTGGGTTTTTAACGTGCTCGTTCTGAATCGACTCATTATATCATAACACGACTTACAAACAGATACAACACCCAATTTCCCAGCCGTTAATAATATATCACTGTGAAAGAAAAATCCCTGATTTCAACAATGAGAATATGTTTTTTCCATGCCAGGAATCGAGATCGGAACTCTCAAATCAATAGGGACACACGCTACTAAGAGAGTTATGTGGTTATATTATAAGGAACTGGATTTTTTTTTAAACATAAATGCGTAGCGGAGTGTCAAATAAAACGAGGCGTAAGGTTGGACCGTGTAAAAACACAAGCACAATACAATGGCTCAAAATTATAATTGGCGAGGCTTCCAACTAAACCCCATCCCGGCCTCGGGATTGGATCTCCACAGGGGGAGGAAGAATGTAGTATTCAAATATGTATTTAAACTGTATTAAGAAAAGGAACTTCACCTTTCCCTCCCTAGCAGGTACAAGTTCCAACGATAAGCTAGAAAGTTACTACAGATGTATTAAACTTACTCTGGATCCTAGGGATGGTTGAATATTCAATATTGCCCCAAAATACTAAAGATGTATTAAACTTACTCTGGATCCTAGGGATGGTTGAATATTCAATATCGCCCCAAGATACTACAGATGTATTAAACTTACTCTGGATCCTAGGGATGGTTGAATATTAAATATCGCCCCATGTAGTCTACTGCAAAAAAATAATTGTCCATTTGAGGAGTAGCTAGGCCGAAGTATATAAATCATTCATTTAATAACATGCTTTTTTTTCCTTCTCTTCTATAGGAAGGGAATCAAGGAAAAGAATTAAATAAAGAAAAAGTTTTAATGTTCAATATGAGGCATCAAATAGACCTGTGGCATAAAAATGATGTGCAAACCTGCTGTAAGAACTGAAATATGTTCTCGTTTCAACAAGTTGTATGGCTTATAAAGTTAAAACTAGTGGTCGGAGTTCCTGGATACAGATACAGAGGTCCCGGGATCGATCACCAGAGCTTCCAGATATATATATTTTTTGTAAAGAAGTGTGTCTTAAACGAGGCCAACTCAGCCTTAAAAGCTACTTTTATGAAAAGGTATTAGCTCCGGTCTAGGAAACTGAGATTAATGACCGTAGGGTTCGTTGTGCTGACCATATGGCATCCTATTTATTCATAAGTTGGCACTATCTTCGCCAACAGGTGATGACCACCCGGTCGGTATGGCTCGATTGAGAGTTGACGTCATGGAGGTTTTTTAAAAGCGTAGACACTTGTCAAAGCTGCTCCAACTTACGTATTACAGTTTATTACACTTGTCTCTTACTACCACACGAGGCTATCCGCAAAGTTAGACCTCCACTAATTGGATAGAGAAGAAGACGTTATAATTATTTTTATTTTATTTTTAACACCGCTTCTTACTACCCATTCGTGTTGTAAGTAAATATACTAATTGCGCTAATGGAGTTAGGGATTATGATAAAGGTTATATTTAAGGAAATTTACCCACGTTTGCGTGAAGTGAGAGTGAAAACCCTTTTAGGAGAAAACCACCCTCAATACATCCGACCGAGATTTGAACCTTAATCTGCCCGTCTAGGCAGTCCAGTCTAATGCGAGAGTGACGCCTTAGACCATGTAGCCACCGAAGTGGGTAAGAGGGTATATTTAGTGGAATATACCCAAATTTTCATGAAGGAAGAATGGGAAATCACTTAGGAAGAACCATCTTCAGACACCCGGGTGGGATTCAAACCCTGACATCCCTGTCACCAGCAAACTCGACTAAATGAACATGGCACTCAATCCGCGTATCCACCAGCGAAGGAGACAAAATTAACGAGTAACTAACTCTCTAACGTAAACCTTACTTTGGCAAGATTGTATTGAATTTATCAAAGTGCAATAATAAATGTATACTAATAACCAACGTAAAAATATATAAATCAATAGTAATAAATAATACCAACGCAAAGTGTTTAAATCGTTTTATAAAAAATAAACTACAAATAACCATCCTATTCACAAAGTGTATTTATTTTTCCGTATCAATTTTGTTATGGCAAAATGGAACCTTCACATTTACGTGTCAATATCATTTACCGTCGGCTATAAATAAACGATACCATTTTCCATCATCAAACCAGTGTGAAAATGAATACAAATTATTTCAACGCTAATCTAAAGTGAGATTTGAAATGAATAGGCGTGTAGGATCTAGGGCATCGCGGAATGGGTGTTAATATAAAAAAAACTACAGATTGAAAGTTTGGATCATAACTGTGTAATTTATTTAGTAAAGGAACTTCTTTTTTTATATACTATCCACGTTAATTCGCTTATATTCATATTTTGTATTCATCACGTCAATTTTATCAAATGATCTTTTGTTGAAACTTAGTAAATATATAGACCTACACGATTAAGATAGCTTAAATCAGGGACTACAGGGAACAGGCTACACCAACATTTGCTTAACATAAACATATAGTTTTTTTTCTTTCTTTCTATTCTATAAAATATTTTGTAAAACTCATGAATATGAAGTGGAACACCATTCTCTACACGTAGTGTTATTATTGTGCTCGTTATACATGATTCAAGTCAAGAATATTCAACCCTCGCTCCAAACGTCATGCGAGGACTGTACCAACGCTAGAGTGGCCGAATATAGAAGTTTAGCAGGGTCAGATCTGATGACCCCTGTCAGAGGAGTCACACCCCACACCCAGTGTGAAATGTCTTTCAAAGTCAATTCCCCTACCATTCCGGTGTGAGCTGGCCCATTGTATGATAAAGGTGGTATATATTTTGTTTTTTTTTGTTTAAATGTATGTGTTTAATAATGTGTTAAGACCCGAGAAGTAAGATGACGAGTGAAAATGATTAATTAAAATGAATCAAGTAGATTTATGTTTAAACTTCGTTTTCTTCATTGAAACTGCAAGAAAAACTTAGAGACAAACGCACCCAACTTTTGTACAAATAATGTCACCACTTGATAAGCTTAAAACAAAAAAGTATTATTTTATCCTTTCTGTTTGTATATTTATTTATAGATTTTGTAATTTTAGTGATATTTAAAAATTGGGAAAACTTTAAATTAACTAATTTAATATGTTAACACATGGGGGGAGGGGGATCATTACTGGTAAGCTTTGCCTAGCTCCGCCACTGATTTTGTTATGTTTCTATATTGTAGTAAAATAACTACATTCAGATAAACATTAATACTAAAACAAAGCGTTAGACCCCATATTACAAATTATTTTTTAATTACTATTTTATAACATTTTATTCCTATCCGCATATCTACGCTAATGAGGTGGGATGTTAGAATTTTTGAGGAAATATACCAGAATCTAAGTAAAGTAAGAGTGGGAGACCATATAGATGGTAAATATCACCCTCAATTCAGACTACCACGATTAAAACCTAAATCCCTCCGTCGTCGGCGATACAATCTATAGCGAGAGTGAAGCTTTACACCAAACGACCACACAATTAGGTACCATGGTCATTAAGGTGATGAAAGTAACTCTAGAAAAGGTCAGTGCTTTTGCAATTTCCATAAAAAATCTTTTTTTTTTTTGTCAAAATAAATCAAACATTGTTTCATTACAAACATAGAGTTTAATTTTCTACACATGGTGATATCAACAGTTATTGAATACCTCTCATGAGCATAGTGGCATTATCCAACAGACTTTTTAAATGACAACTTATTTATTTTTTATATATTTAAGGTGCACTTTCTGAACTGACTGATTATATCAACACACGACTTATATACTAAATTAAATCTAGAACAGACACAACACCCATCCCCCGGCCGTTAATTCATCACTGTGAAAGGGTAAGCACACAGTTCACCCATGACAGATTTTTGACCACGCCGGAATCGAACCTGGAACTCTTATCTTAGTAGGTAGACACATTACCGGCTGAGCTGAGTATCGTACTTTGTTTGTACTAAAACAATATTTTATTTATTTATACCATAAAAAAATTGTATATAAAAACTGCGAAAACACTGAACTTTTCTCAAAGGGTTGTTTAGAGGAAATACATCCATATTAACGTAGAGAGTGAGTAAACCACACATGTGGCCAACGCTTCTTCCTCTTCCCTCCCGATGCACCTGGCTATGCACATACACATCCAAAACAAAGGTTAGTGTAGTGAAATAGAGCTAAGCATAATCATTGCTTGATTTTTTTTAATGGTGTGGCAGAATAGGCACTTTTTTTACTCCAGGCTACCAACAACATTCGTTCCTCCCCCCATCCCACCTACCTGATCCTAAGGTGGATTGGGCACTGCCACCTTAAACCATGATTTCCCTGTCAAGGTGGATTGGGCACTACCACCTTAAACCATGATTTCCCTGCCAAGGTTGATTGGGTACTGCTACCTCAAACCATAATTTCCCTCCCAAGGTGGATTGGGTACTACCACCTTAAACCATGATTTCCCTGTCAAGGTGTATTGGGCACTACCACCTTAAACCATGATTTCCCTTCCAAGGTGGATTGGGTACTGCTACCTCAAACCATGATTTCCTCCCAAGGTGGATTGGGCGCTACCACCTTAAACCATGATTTCCCTTCCAAGGTGGATTGGGCACTGCTACCTTCCAGTACGATTTTTCTCCCAAGATTGGGCATTTCTATTCTAACCTAGATTAACCTAACCTTGTCATTCCTATCATTAAAAACTAATTTAATCTTGGACATACTGAATGGAGTAGCTATGCTCAGCTGCATCTATTTTAATCAAATTGATGGTTCCCAATTCACTAATATCTCGCATAAAAAGTGACCAATACATCACCATCTTTTAAAAAAATGCGATAAATTTGAATCGCCCTGTTTTTGACCTAGATAAATGAGATAGTCGAAAACGCTGAAACGCAAGTATAATTCTGTGAAAAGGGAAGATAAAGAAGGAATGAGCAAATAATAAAGTGTATGCGACGAAGACTTATTGTCCCACTGTCACTCCAGTCAATCAAGTCAGCTAGGCACATGAGCCATGACAAAACGACTGCCTTTTGTTTTCTACCCTTAGGAGGCAAATCACCAGAAAATAAATTGACCACGCTTTGCATGTTGCAAACTTAAAAACTAAATCGACAACCAAGAGAACGTCTTGCCAACGACTAAGTTTAATATAATATTAATTACTTTTTTTAATTGTGTTTTACTACTCGTCCAAGATACCAGCATGTTCATACTGATGGGTTAGGGATGAGTAATGTAGAGGAAATTTACCTGCATTTGCATGAGGAGAGAATTTGAAACCACTCAAGAAAAATAACCTTCAGTAAAATTGGCTGGGATTATAACCCTGAACTCCCCGTTACTGGCAAACCATACCAGACGAGTTTGACGCCTTATATCACGTGCCCACCGTTGTGAGTAATTAGTTATATTATGTATCAGTTAAATAATAATATAAAGCAACAGCAATGTTACCGTAGTATAAAATGTATTCTAGCCAATGACAACCTAATTAATTTTTTGTTCGCATTGCTTCTATTTATTGACAGTTTATGGTTAAAGGGTCCTATCTAACTTAGGGAAGTGAGTCAAGTTCGTATTTTTAATGAAACGACAATATTCATCTTGAATGAAAGACATAAAACCACATTGTGGCAAAAACGAAAACTACCACACTGCCCCCTATCGGGGTCGACTGCTATCCTTCAGCCAGGAGTACTTGACACTCATCTATACTTGCCAGTTAATTTGGTAGAAATCGGTTCAAAACATGGGGAATACAAATAGGACTATGTTATATGATTATTATGTATGACTCGCATCGGTAGTCACATGGTCTAACACATCACTCTCGTGTTAAACTGAATTGCTGTTGATGGATAGATCAGGGTTCGAACCCCGGTCGAGAGTATTGAGGGTGATTATTTCTAAATGATTTCCTACTATACAGCCATGAAAATTCTGGTACACTTCCTCTAAAATTCTACTTTCCTTACATCTACACCATTATCGTAATTAATGTATGAGCATAGCCCAAACGGCGAGATGTGATGAAAAAAAATTGACTAATTAAAAAAGTACACTCTGTTTTTATCAACACAATCACGTATATTTCCAATAAAAATTGGGTGTTAACGAAGAAAATATAAGTTTCATAATGAGAGGATATACAAGGGGGACTTTTGACAAAGTCCATTATTAGTAAATTAGAACACGAATGGAATATTCTGCTCAACAAGGTTTGGCGCAAGAGTATAGTCATGAGGGGGTGAGAGGAAATGAGAAGTAAACAAGGGCCAATAACAACGCAAGCCATACGATGTGGAACGAGGATGGCAACTTAAAGTGAATACCCGTATTAACACGGAAAGTGGATATTAAAACCACTCTCTGCGCACTTGTTCGCGTTCCGAAACCTGACCTTTAATCATTATATCAATTATGAAGGTAGAGACCAAGGTGTGGGCGCGTTGATAAGGGGCATATCCTATGTATATAACGTTTCTTTAATTCCTTTAAGAAACATACATCTGAAAATAGATTAGTTGGATTTATCTGGAAATATACGAATTATTAGTGAACTCAATTATCAAATTGCGTCGATTGGGCTTACTAATTGAAAGTGTACTCTACATATGGGCAGTAAACATGAAAGAGACTACATATATATTATTAATAATAATAATAATAATAATCTAAATGCACTTGCAGTCACACGGACAAAGACGTCAATCTAATTTAGTTTACCGGTGACTTGAAAGTTATTATTTGAATCCTAGTTGGATGTAGTGAGCTATTTTTAAATAGTTTCTCTACTTTCTTTTAAACAAACAAATTTGGGTAAATTTCCTCTAAATACTTCATTCTTCATCTCTGCCCCATAAGTGAAAACACACTGGCAATATGAACGGGTAGTAAAACGTGGGCACCAAAAAAAAACTGAGGAAGCTAAACTAACTTTAGTTAGGAAGGTTACGAATACTTTTCAAAGGTCTTCTTGGTTTGAAAAATAAAATAAAACATATTTAAACATAATCAAATAGCTGGAGCTATTATTTATGCTTTTTTTTATTGAGGAATTCTCCATCAAAATATATTCTGAAAATTGAAAAATGACACCTGGACAGGGGAATCGAACTCGGGACCATAGACTCTGTCTTAAAATATGAGGGAAGAGTGACCCTGGGCACGGGACGATTCCTGGGTAGCTCAGTGGTAAGAGAATTGGCGTACTAAGTCAAAGGTCCCGGGTTCGATTCCCGTGTCCAGGTGTCAATTTTCATAATATGATATTTAAACAGTCTAACTATTATTTTGAATGATTCTTATGACCAAATACAGTATTATCAGATAATAATGGGTTTTTAATATTTTTTTGTTATTTTTATTTAAATGGTTAATTTAATCATACACTAATTTTCTTAAAACATATAATAGTTGTATGTCTTGCTCTAGTACGGGCGATCAGTGTACTAAATTATGTATATATGTATATTACGTATAGTACTCAACCTAAAGCTGGGTTGGATCCTCAACAGTTCCACTGTCAGCTGTAAAGCCTAATTAGCACTGAAGAGGAGTACTGGGGGAAAGAGAAGTGAGGCGCTTTCCTCAGTATTTAAGTATATACTCTATTAAAATATAAATAAGTATAAATTAAATATACCATACCAATTTCACGTGTGGAAGGTATGATAAGCCACAATATGGGACCAAACCACTCTAAATTGGTATATATATATATATATATATATATTTAGAGAATTGACAACCGCCACGCAGATTTACTAATTTGATCTCATTCAATTAATGTGAGATTTCTGGTTTTGTTTCAAAGGTTTTCGTCAATTATTTGTTTGCGTAAGAATTGTACTACATTCAAGAGTTATTATTCATTTTAAAACAATATTTTCAAAGTCTTTTGTAGACTTTCTGTGTAGGTGTGAAGTGAAATAAATTCATGTATTATTATACTTTATAAAACAATATATCAAAGCATTTTTTTTTCACTTTTATGTATAGGTGAGTATAATCCTACATTCAGGATATATCATCACTTTATAAACAATATTTTATCCACGCTTTACTGCTATATACTATAGTCCTAAATATAGTAGATATCTTGTAAACAACAGTTGTCAACATCAAAACAATTTAACACTCACCACATGATCTGATGAATTAAGAAGTTTAAGGAGCCTAAAAATTCTAAAAACTTGTTTTTTAAAAGTTCCCGTAAGCTTCGCATAGATTAAATGTCGTGATAAAAGATAGATATTATTTTTTGAAGTATATCAGCACACTTTATAAACCAACTTAAACCTAGAACAGACAAAACATCCAGTCTCCGGGCCGTTAATTCATCACTGTGAAATAGGAGACCTACATTTCACCGCTGATACATTTTCCGGCCATGTCAAGAATAGAACTCAGGACTTTTAGCTCAGTATACCGACACACTACTGAATGAGCTAAAATGTCTGACCTCAAAAGATAAAGTGAAGCTGAGAAATGCTGGTAATGCTCTGAAGAAGGAGTTGTCTGCCGCCACTTTTCAAACACTAGATAGAATCGAGAAGAAGAAGAAGAAAATTTGACCTCAAATTCCACAGCCACTCACTCCTTTAAAGTTCATATAATATAAGGAAGGGGGGAAATATTCATAAACTTTGATAATATTAATTAGTATGAGCTGAAGATTTTTTTACATAACTGCGTATTACTACCCGCCCGGGTTATACGCTTATGTACTAATTACGCTAATGGTTCTAGAGATTATAAAGGCGATATTTAGAGGAAGTTACTCGCTTTTGCGTAGAGGAAGAGTGGAGAGTCACTTTGTAAAAAAAAAACATCCTTCTTAGTACACCTGACCGAGATTCTAACCTCTATCGGCCCATCATCGGCATTCTAGTCTACTGCGAGAGTCGCGCCCAAGACCATGGGCCACCGAAGCGAGTATCGGGTAGCAGAAGATGTGGAATTATTTTACAGTCAAATAAAGATAACATTGGTTTAGGTGTAGTATGAATTTTCCATAAAGGTTATGAGTGAGGTAAAATCTAATTGCAGTAAACCCTCTATTTTACGAAATAATTGAGGGAAAAGCCTGTCCATAAAATCGGGGTTAAAATTTGATGGGTTGAAAAATACAAGTAAAATTTTTTTGTTTGCGTCAATAATGGATTTTCATTACAACTAAAAAGATAAATTAATATTATACACATTTAAAAGAACAGTGAAGTCCTTGTGTTTAATTTTCTTCTTCAAAGTGTTAAAAGTCATGAAGTTCAAAAATATTGTAACACAGTTATGAAACCAAAAGAAACCGGTTTTCAGTGAAGTGCATTAGACGAGGACAATGGAAAGGTTAAACATGCCCTTCCCTGGCCACACATTCCTGGGGATCACTTTTATGAAAATTTAATTTAATTTATCTATACTATTCTTTGAAATGTCTAGAAAAATGAGAATACCTTCTTGAAAAACTTTAAATCACAGGGAATTGTGTATTATGAAAATAATGGCCACCCTGAAACTACTAAACTAGAAAAAATATCCAAAATAGGTTGTGCCATTGCGGGGTTTAAAACATGTAATAAGAAATTCACTTTATTTCCATGTATTATTCAAGTTTTACAAAAGAAAATATAGATTATTCGAAATGATTTTCAGTCATTTGTTTTGCTGTGAAAATTAATGGATTCGAAAATTCATTTAGTACTGCGACATTAATTATGCAATATAGTTTTAGTAATAAATATCTCAGAAATCTCTATAGAAGATTTTAAATTGTATACCCAATTCGAATCTTATATAAGTTAACTTCTAAATCAAATATCAGTTTCTCATTAATGTCAAATAAAATATGAAGTTATGTAAAAAAAATTAATTCCTCGAAATCGGATAGGCTTTCAATATTTGAAAATATTTAGGTCAGCTTTGAATCAAACCTTGCATTTATAATGCTGGATGAATTTCAAATCAAACATAATAGTATGCTGGAAAACACTTATTTACAATTACTTTCACAAACATTTTAGGAACAAGATACACAATAGTTTTACAACCGATATTTATGAGAAGCTTAACAAAGATACAATCGAATCCTGCATGCGTTTTCGGATCAAATCCAAAACTTAAATCACTAACTCAAAGAGAGTATAGTTGAGAGTTTAAATTGAGATCCTTAGCATAGATAATGTTATTATTAGCACCACGTCTTACTACCCGTTCAGGTTATACGCACTTACGCCAATATGTAATGGTAGGGTGATTGTGAGATGAAAATGGAGGACCTACAGTTTAAGGTGGAATCCGAACCACGGTGGAGGCCTGGCATTCCACACATTCACAAGTTGTGATTAATGCACGTCTTGTCAGAGATGAAGGAAGGGTTTGGCAATCATATAAACCTGTACCGGCACCGAGGATTGAACCCCGGACCCCCAGCACAGAAGTCCGACACCTTACCCCTAGACCACCAGGTCACCCTCATAGATAATGAACGCTGACGTATAGAAACTCCGCGTTATTTAAAAAGTGGTTTGTTATTTTAAAATCCGGCTTGCTCCAAAGTGGATAAGGAAGGTAGCTTTAAAAGCACACTTGACCCGCTTAGGAGATCGTACTACTCTCGCAGTAGACGGGACTGCCGATGAAGGGGAGATTGAGGTTCAAATCTTTGTCTGGTGTACTGAGGGTGATTCTACTAAATGGTTTTCCACCCTCCCTCCACGCAAATAATGGTACACATTCTCTAAATATAACCTTCCTAATCCCTAAAACCACTAACGCAATTAGTATATAAGCGTATAACCTGAACGGGTAGTAAGATGCAGTGCTTAAGATAAAGCACACATAAAAAGTTTTATGATTTTTAAAAAAATAATAAAAATCGAATCAGCTCATTTCCAACGCAGTGTCATGCAAAATAAGTGCGACAAAGGAAATCCATCCATGAAAAACCATAGATCATTAAATAAAATTAAAATGAATAGATTGCTATAATGATATTTAACATTAATAGTTTTAGACATTTAGGAAAAACTGTTCAAAATATATATCCACTGCGTAGAATAAATTCTACTTTTTCAAAAATTTAATTATTCTCAAACATTTGATGTAGGCAATCAGCTGGTCAGTTTCGTGTGACGGTTTGCATTTGCCCTTTGTGTACACGTCTCATGAATAGTATAATATAGAAAATTGATAACAATAATTTGAAATGTGCAAGTTGTTTAGATATGAGAGAGTTTATTTTTTGTCCCGAAAAGAGGAGCAGGTTAGTGCATTTTTTACTCTCGGCTACATTTTTATATTAGTAGTGTTTTTTATATATAAATGCGTGTGATAAGTTCAATAACGTTGGTTCTATGTCCTATAGTAACGCAGAAAGGACAGTTGGGGGGAAAAAAGTGTGTTGCTGTCAATATTCATATCACTCTAATATATTGTTGGTATTATTTTATTGGTATTGAAACTATCTATTAAAAGTGACAGTTTAAGATTGCATTAAATTACCCATGACTCTAAGAAAAAAGTGTTGGTAACTTTTGCAAATATTCTTCCCTTCACGTTCTTACTATACAAGATTGATAGTTCGAAAGGGAAAAGCTTATTATATAATATTAGTTAATAAAAATGCGATTGTGTAGTTAAATAATTTAATTTCCAATTCTTTTTGGCTAAATCATAACACAAAGTTAATAAGACAGAAATAATAAATTGTTGGTAGGTATCCATTATCGATCAATGAGTTCGAATAACACATCGGTGGAACAGCGATTATGTGAAATATGTGCGGGAATTCCTAGACTATAAAATGTGTTTGCGTTCGAATGGGCAGATTCTTCGATCAAAGCATCCGATCTATCCTGTTTCATCGACTGGGTAAACAGGGATAATCACCATTAACGTGATAAAAAAAACTAATAAAAATTCATCTTGTAGATATACCGTCAAAGGCTTAGTCCATTTATTATTTGTTACACTTATTACTTTCCCTCAACCTCTCAAAGAGGGAAGTATTTCGATAAAAAAAACTGACTCAATATTTTGATAAGTGCTGATGTTTCATGAACCCCTGAAACTGAAAATGTGGATTTCATGATTCCGTTTGTTTTTGTAACTAAATATCGGTCTAAAGCTGAAACCATTTTACCAATTAGGCTAAAACTCGATGCCAAGTGTTTTCATCAGCCGAGACCGAGGAAGGAGTTTTGGAAATTAGATACCCAGCCCTAATATTAGGGGTGGTTTAATTTTACTTTAATTTACATACATTACTGTTTCCAACCTGTGGCCTGGGTCAGTTGTTGTTTTTTCTATTCAAGCCATATATTTTCCACTGCCTGCTGGCGAGGCCTGTCATAGCTTCATATGCCTTATAATCTAACCTAAGACTAGAACAGCCACAACATCCAGTCCCCGGCCGTTAATTTATCATTATGAAAAGGTAAACACATGATAAATTTTTCAGCCATGCCTTGAATAGAACCCGGAACCCATAGCTCAGTAAACAGACACGATACCAACTGAGCTTAAAGGTGTCGGATAAGGGTAGTTCACTTAAGGGCAAAAAAGGGAAAAATACTATTTTTTTTCTAAATCCTATCTAACGATTTTGATTAAATTCTGTATCTAGGCACTGTTAAACAATACAAACAAAATGGTAGTTCTCATTTTTCTATGAAATTAACTTTGATGGTACTTGACATGAGCGGAAATTTCCTATTTTCAACATATATCCGAAACTATTTGAGATACGAAAAAAAAAACCTATTGTTGTAAAGTTGTGATACTATTAAGAATAAAAATACGTCGTGCTCCCAGCACTGTCCAGGAAGTACCCTTGGTTGAAGCAAGACTACAAGATGAAGCCAGCCGGTATCAACCCTACCAGACAGGTTGAGTCTGAGGACGGTTCCAATACCCTCACGGCTCTGGCAGGCATTCGAGGCCATCCGCAACTTGGTTTAGGACCACAGCACGCCCCGGGATACAGCCGAGCAGTTAGTGGACACACCAGGACCCTCTTTTGGTACATAGGAGAAGCCTTTACGACATATCTTATGGACCAATAAAGTTATAATTTGT
This sequence comes from Timema poppense, assembly GCA_902141375.1. Lineage (NCBI taxonomy): Eukaryota > Metazoa > Arthropoda > Insecta > Phasmatodea > Timematidae > Timema > Timema poppense. Next base: position 53,078 of record CABFOV010001455.1, read on the forward strand.
CCACTTATGTATCCTTGTCAATAAAGAAATGGCTATGGCCGGGCGTGTTCGTCGGCTTTAAGAGCGTGCATCACATGCCAATCAACACCTGTGATACAGTCGGCTAGAAATCGTAAATGTACACTAAAATTATTGCACGTGAATCATTTCTGATTTAACATTAATAGAGGCAAAGAGTTAATAGATGTTCCCAATTAAGAACATTGTTGAAATATCTAGTTATATTTGAATAAAAACTGGATTGAAAAGGCCGTTTTTGACCATTTTAGAAAGGCTTCACAGATAAGCACTGTGCACAAATCTTCATTCTGTCATAATAGGGGTATGCTGTACCTCACGCACACAAACAAACACACATGCGAGCCGGGAGCTGAGGCGGGCCTGACATGATGAACGCTCTTAAGACTGTCCTTTCCCGGGACCTTCCGCTCTCATTTCAAAGGTATATGCAATTATATACATATATATTTGCTATGGAAGTCAAATGTTAAATTGATTATTATGCTCTTAGGGGGACAAATAAGTTCTTCTTTACTCAATGTTTCTGTAACAGTATATATTATTTCATTTATACTCTCTGTTGGAGTGTTTCTGTAGCAATGTGTATTATTTACACAAATCTTACCAGTTTTTAGTATGTAAATGTCTCTATTCTAAGATATGTTTTTATTCACCTTGTCTACTACCTGATCGGTTTATACTCATTTGTGGTAATTACTATAAAGGGGTAAGATGAGCAAAGAAAATATTTTAGAGGTAATCTACTCCTATTTGCGTGGAAGAAAAATGGGTAACCATTTAACGAAAAATCACCCTCACTAGGCCCAACTTGGATTAGAACCCCGATCTTCCCGTCTTCAGCAGGTCAGTCTAAAACGAAAGTGAAGCCTTAGACCGTTCATCCACTGAGTTATTTTGAATAAAAGCAATAGAACTTCTATAAGGTGAACCTTACTCTTGATTATTACTAAATGTTGATGTTTTCACTTTTATTTCCTATTCTAAAGTTTGACTGAAACTTGGCAATTATTTCTAAATTAGGAAGCGAAAACATTTTCAAATACAGACATAGAAAACGCTTGAGTGGAAACTTTTATTCGCGTATAAAAATATTAATAATCTTACCCCAGGTGTTATGAAAACCTGTGTAGAATATTAAAAAGTTAGAGAGAAAGTTATAAGAAAGTTTTAAGATGAGTAAAAAAACGTGACCAGCTTTAACTAGATAGAATTAAGATTAGAGCTAATATTTATTGTTTCTCTAAGCAGAGAATTAGTCAAATTTTTTTATCTAAAAAACAACAAATTTGTTTATTTTGAATTATTTTAATACTGGTTTTACTAGCGTTTTAAGTGTGTCCATGCATTAAAGACTTTAAACTTCGTAAAATAGCTAGGCTAGGGATTGTGATTTTGTATTAGTATAAAATCAAAAGAAAGTGAAATTAAACTTTGTACTTAACAAAAATTCCTAATATATTACAAACCAATAATCAAGGGCTACAAAATTACAGAAAAATTGTTATTACAAAATATGAATATCCAAGCAAATATATTGATTCAATATATTAATTAAAATGTCCAATTCCGATATAAAATAGGTATTACTAAACATTTGCAGACAAAATCCCACTAGTTTTATTTGTTTAGTGCATTTCAGAATTTCGATAACGTGTATTATATCACGCGATAATTAACAGTGTACCTAAGTAAACAATAAATTCTAAAATTATCTATAAAACACACAAACACAATTAAACAATGTTCAAATTTTAGAGCATAAAAAATTAGCATTTCAAAGATTTGCCAATTTGTCGGATATGACGACTACCATATCTCATAAACTTTAATTCGACTGTTCTAAAACATTATACCCCGTACATATTAAGATGTCAGTCTTGTGGCATGTTTATTGATAGTAAAACGTAGCTTAGGCACGAACATACACAATGGATAATATAAAGTAACGTGATTAAAATTCTTATTCAAGCATTAATTGCAAAATCCCACTTCGGTGGACGCTTGATCTAGCGCGCTACTCTTGTAGTAAACTAGACTGCTGATGACGGGGAAGCGAGGTTAGAATATCGCTCGGGTGTACTGAGGGTGTTTTTTTCCTAAATGGTTTTCCACTTTCCCTCCATGAAAATTCAAGTACACGTCTTATTAATATAATCTTCCTATTCCCTAAAACCATTAGTGTAATTAGTAGTCCTACATAAGCGTATAGCCCGAACGGGTAGTAAGGCATGGTGCTAAAAAAAATAAAAGGCAAAAGACAACCACAATAGGATTTGAATCCAACGAAAAAGTTATATATCTAATAGTATCAACCATTTGTCATGGAATGTTGACGGTAAGCAATGATAAAATCAAATGAACATGTCCTCAGGAATTACAGTACTTTAAAACAAAACATAGATGGTGGATCAGTTTATATTGAATACGTTTGACTTTAGTACAAAAATATCCTCAGTTTTTATGTTTACACTTTGATATTAAAATGGTAGTTTTAAATGATAATGACATTTATTTAAATTAAATATCAAGGTAATTTGAGACAATTATGTGTTAATTAGAGAATTGCGTGTTTTAACAGAAAATCCAACTGCCATCTTGTTTTTATTTGAGTATGTTTGACCTATGAATTGTGATTTCATCCCATACAAATTATATAAATTATTTTTTAAACTTCTTCTTGTTTGTCTTTTTGGATAAAATCTCCTTGGCTATCATATATATATATATATATATGCATTCATAAGTTCCACTGTCTTGTAGTGATACACTTTTGGCTTAACCTTACGAAACGTTACTAATTATGTGATTACGTCATGTATGTGTGGCCAGAGTTCCTGGCTACAGATCCATAGGTCCTGGGTTCAATCCCAGGCGTTTCCAGAATTTGTCTGTAAAGCAATGTGTCCGGAAGGATGTCCGGCTCAGCCTCGTTAGGACAAATGAAGAGCTACTTGAATAAATAGGTAGAAACACACAGTACGTGTGGTGTCCAAAACGTATATTTAAATATATACAAAGCAGGAGAAACACAAGAGCAAGGTGAGTGAGTTGGAATGAGATATCTAAGAAATGTATGTGGGCAAACTCTTACGGACAGAGTCTGTAATGAATGTGTGCTGAAGGAGTGCGGTTTGAAAGGGAATTCAATAGTTCAACGTGAAAGAAGGGTCTTACCTTGGTTTGGGCATACTGAGTGGATGAGTGTGGAGCGATTGGCGAAGCAAATATATGAAGGTAGAGTGTGTGAATCAAAAGTAATTTTTAGGCCATGTAAGTGTGGTTAAATATTGTAAATGAATATGCTAAAAAATAGAAACGTGAAGAGTTTTAAGAATAAAAGAGCGTGTATAGGTCGGTGTATGGATGTTGTTGAAGCAAAGGGAGTATGCGAAGATATGAAAGTGTGAAGAAATGTAGTGAGGATGGATTAAGTACGGTTTAGATGGGGGTTTTTTTTTAGCCATATGCACAGTTTATTGAAACGGTGTGATTATATATGTATGTACAAAGAACCACGATTCATGAGTGTGTTTTTCTTCAAATCTCTAAGCAAAGTGTAGAGACACAAATAAGTTAATGTGATCTCTTTAATAAATTTAATCTAAGTGTGATAGGATCACCCGAGCAACGTGTTGTTTTCGCCAAGATTATCAAACAGATACCAGCTACGTCTAAGACACCTTCGATTCAAATCAACGAAGCAGGGAGCTGACAACACGCGCAAACTGCCTTATTCCAAGTTTTATTCGTCTTATGCGTATCTAACACATTCATTCAACCAATCGGAAACGTTCTTTTCCCAAACGACAGAGTCTTACGCTTGCAAACACGAGGTTTTGGGCTATGCAAAAATATTCGGAAAAATGGAGCGTCATCAAAGACAATATCGCGTACACGAAGATTGGTGGAGAAGAAAGGGAAGAAAGTTTCTTTTGTCAACAGACTGACTGCTATCTAGATTAGTCTTTACTTCTCTAACGTTCCCATGAAATAAAATAAGTTTAAATTTAATATTATATTTAGCACCGCGTCTTACTACCCGTTCGGGTTATACGCTTTAAGTACTAATTACGCTAATTTATTGGGAATTGGGAAGGTTGAATTAGAGGAAGTGAACCCGCATTTGCGTGGAGGGAGAGTGGAAAACCATTTAGGAACCCCCCCCCCCGGTTCACCCTATCGAGATTCGAACCTCGATCTCCCCGTCCTCGGCGGTCGAGCTCAACACGACTAGCGCGTTAGCCAACTACGCCACCGAGGCGGGTTACAAAATAAATTAAAGTAAAACTAATCAAATATGTTAATTAAAGAATAATTAAAGGATGGTAAAATTACTGACATTACACACAAAGATAATATTATAGTTTAAAAAAAGGCCAAATTAAAAAATCATCAATACCTTTAATGCAATTTTCTAGCATGAATTTTAAGAAATTAAAAATAATATTGACTATTATCTTGATAGGTCTGGTTTGCCGATAATTGTGAGGTATGGGGGTTTGATTAAAGGCTCGGTGTCGGTATTTAGGGTGTTTTTTACTAAATAGTTTACTACTCTACCGTCACTTAATTGCGGGTACATTTTCTCTAAAATCCTACCTTCTTCCCCAAAAGTGATAAATTAATACTGTATGAACACTGGATGTACTGAACGGTTACTACAATGAAGTACTGAACGGTTTTTTAGATGCAGTACCAAAAAAAAGTATTTGTTGCGTCAACAATTAAAGTACCTGTTCCATTAATTTTCAAGTGTAGGATTCATGTTTAAATATATATTTGACCTACACCGAGATATGATGAAATATTATTAAATTAATAATTTTAAAAATTAAGTCACTCCAACGAAAATAATCTACCATGATTCTAATAGGTAGTTTTGGTGTTTGAAAGTATAATTCGCGTGATTTAGTGAGTCGGCAGAATTCATGACATCACAATTATTGTGGTCCATATTCTCGTTTGTCATAACGTATTTGACTAAACTAATTCAAGCTGACCCGCCTCGGTGGCGTAGTTAACTAACCTAACGCGCTAATTTCATGTAAATCTAGACTGCCGAGGACGGAAAGATAGAGGTTCGAATCTCGCTCGGCTGAACTTGGGGTGGTTTTCCTTAAATGGTTTTCCACTCTCTCTTCGCGCAAATGAGGGTTCACTTCCTCCATATTCATCCTTCCCAATTTCTAACCCATTATCGTAGTTAGTACTTAAGCGTATAACCCGAACGGGTAGTAAGACGCGTTGCTTAGTATTACTGGGAATGCCAGGTCTCCACCGTGGTTCGGATCCCACGTTAAACTGTAGGTCCTCCATTTCATCTCACAGTCAGCCTACCATTACACATTAGCGTATAACCCGAACGGGTAGTAAGACGCGGTGATAATAATAATAATAATAATAAGTATTATTATTATTATTAATTCAAGTAGAAATTTGGATCTGTAATTATTAATTTACTTATATTCTTAGCGCCACGTCTTACTACTCGTTCGGGTTATACGACTATGTATTAATCACTCGAATGTACTAGGGATAAATAAGGCTGAATTTATAGGAAGTGGGCCCACATTTACGTTGAGGTCGAGTGGAAAAACCACCCTCAGTACACCCGATTGGGATTAGAACCCCGATCACCCCGTCATCCACAACCAATCTATTGCAAGATTGACACCTTAGACCATTCTGAAATCGAAGCGGGTGAGTATTCTATGAAATAAACACACATTAAGGGACTATTACCACACGAGCATTCAGTTTTCCAAATGTATTTCAATAATATATTAAAATAAAACATAAAACTATCTTACTGATCCCTATTTCATGGTTGACGTGCGAAGAAAGCTGAAGACCGCACTTTGAGGAGATTTCTGGTTTGAGAGTAGTCATCTCTCTAAATCCCGGTTAATTAGCTGTAAAATGGGTTCTTAATATATTTGAAAAACAGCTAAAGAAAAGAAAAACAAAAGTTTTTAAACAACTTATTTGATATTTCTTTCATCCTATTATTTTAAAAATATATATATTATTATCGACGTCATTTCAAGAACCTAGGTTCAATAAACTATTTTCTGACTAAGTCATACATCCATCTGTTTGGGAAGTGACTATTAAACACTCAAATAAATCAACCTTATCTCATGTTGCCCTCGGGGAAATTCCCTCAAGTTAAAGCAGCTTGGCAGATATAAACATGTTCACTGTACAGCGCAATGGCCATAATTAACAGAAGCTGCATATTATAATGTTATCAACTCGCATAGCATAGGTTATGGGTTGGTTGTTTATTATGAGCTTAATATAGTGTTTGAAAAGTTTAGAGTAACGTAAGAACGAATATCTTTCAGTACCTCCCAACACGCCGAAGTAATAACTTCCATAAAATAAGCTATAAATTGCGCATGAAACACAAACCGCATATACGTACCTAATCCCGCCGTTCCCCTGCGGGGTAGGCTAGAAACTGTGCAAATAGCTATATAAAAAAAACTACTACTCCGTATTTAATCCATACTCACTAACAACTTTATCCACACTTCCCTTAAGGTGGCCGCGTGGTTTAACGCGTTACTCTTGCAGTAGGGTAGACTGCCGATGACGTGGAAATCGAAGTTCGAATCTTGGTCGGGTGTAGGCTACCGAGGGTGGTTTTTCCAAAATTGCTTTCCACTCTCCCTTCACGCAGAAGCGGGCACACTTTCTATTAATATAACCTTATTAATCCTTTAAACCATTAGCGTAATTATATTACATAAGCGTATAACCCGAACGGCTAGTAACTTGTAGTGCTAAAAAAAACACAACAATTTATAGGCCTACATGCTCCTTAATCTTAAATCTCTTAATGTTTTTTTTCCTTTTCACACATTCGTTCACAATATTTAACCCCGTCTTACGTAGCCTACCTCTACCTTTTGATCCACACACTTTAACTTCACATATTTGTTTCATCACTCGATCCACACTCATCCTCTCAACAATGTCAAACCATCGTTAGACGCTTCTTTCCCAATGAAATACTGTATTGGATTCCCTTCACATTTTAGAAAACATTCTAAAGTAGTTTAAAGTAAGGAGTGGTAATAATTAAAGTTAAGACTTAGATAGAAAACTCAGGAATAGCTATAATAAAATATATAGATTTTCAATTTAATTAATTAGATAGTTTTAAAATTGTTAGATGAATTAAGTGACTTTAATATTAAAAAGATTGATTATGTTTTGCTTTTAATGAGCAACAAAATGTCATATATATATATATATATATAAAAAATCAATACATTGATATAACACTCCTTCAGCATCCAATCATCACTGACTGTCCATACTTCATACGAGTTGTTTTTTTTTTTTTCCAAATAAATTTCTTAGATGTCTCATTCCAAACGCATTCACCTTGCACAAACAAAAATTTTATTAAACAATGTAAAATATTCAATTTGTGTGTATCGTTCATTCATTCATTCATTTCATTTATTTGAGGTATTTAACGGTCACTTTCTAAACCGACTGATTATATAAGCACACACAAATTTCTATGAGCGAGAGCGAAAGATGTTACACATTTTGCCGAGAAAGGTATTTTCACATACCTCCCAGAGTTATTTTACATGCCGTAATCGACATGGAGCCGGCGGCTTTATTCCCCTCCCTTCTAAATGAAGCTGTGCTACGGATTTCTATCGCTCAATAAAAATCCGTTGACCCCGGCTGTGATTGAAGCCACGAACATCAGGTCCTAAGGTGAGCACTTTACCCCAAGATCACCGAGGTCGACGTATATATGGTTTTAAAAGAACCATACTCTGGGACTAATATTCGCTGGTGAACTACTATTTTTCTGTTGATAATTTTTCATAAATACACATTTCCTTTTTCAAAATACATAAACAAATTATTACTAAACGAGTGAATTATCTTTTATTTATAAAGTATAATTTTTAAAACCCTGCTAACCTATTAAATAGTTCTACTGAACATTCACGGAGAAAGCCAGATAAGGATTAAAGGGTAAAGTCGATTGAGGAACGGACACGTAAGCATAACATGTTAGAAATTGAAACGATCATTTTGAAACAAAATCTCTTTTCTCTGGGCTACTTATTTGCTTAGTTTTAAGGTTTGTTTTAATAATATATTAGTATGTTTACAGCTAGAAGTCATGAGAGTAACATCTGTTGGCTTATATTTATATTGTTTCTCGTGCTTTAACTAGTTTTAGGATAAGGGTAAAGGAGGGAGAGTATAAATTATAGGCCTATATTTGTGTCCCACTCCCTTTCATAATAAAATAATGGCGTGTCTGGGCTACATCTATCTATAACTCAGTTTGTGGAAAGACTAGCCAGTACTAATGTATCGTTCCCAGAGGACGCCCGACTGTACTAATCGTACATCCTTTTCGTGGAGGATATGTCCATGTCCTGATGAGACGAGGGGATGATTATAGTGAATATGACGTGGTGAAAACAATTAAGATATTTAACCATATTAAGCCTAATTAACCAAACCCTGGTGACCATGGGAATAATTCCCCTTTTTTCGAGAAAAATCTCCCAGTACCAGATGAGATTCAAACCCGAGACTTGAAGGTCATCAATTAGGTGCTCTGACCATTATAAATTCATATTAAATCAACTATTGGACTTTTTATTCCTCCATACAAGAGGCCATACAATTTGCATTGTTTTCCTCTTGGCCATAATTTTCTAGAGGATGGAAATATTTACAAATACCACATAAAACTAATTCAGCTCTTAAAATTATTAGGAATGCCGAATACCGCCCATCCCTTATCCTAATCCAAGATAGTTCCTGAAAAAGGATAAGTATTTGTGAATGGTTTCGCTCTTCTACCTAAACAATATAACTAATCACGCCGGGTTTGTTAACAGCCCAAAATTGTCCTGGATTATTTAAATTATGAACGATTATTAGTAATTAGGATAGCACCCACAACTATGGCTTAAGGTTTCAAAGAAAGTTGTTAGATTCGTAATAGGTCACCGTCGATGGAAAGTCAAAGTTTTGTATCTCGGCCTAGTCCAATGGAATTGTTTTTCCACATATGATTTTAACTTTTGTTTCCCCCTTCTCTCTACACGCTAGCATTGATGTATTCCTTATAGGCTACACTTTTCATTCCCAGTAATAAGAAGTAAATAACCTTTGTGTTGAGTCTATCTAAAAAAATAAGGGGTAGGGTGAGAATATAATATACCCGCATTGGTGGACACGTGGTTAAAAGCCAAGCTTGTCTAGTATGGTTTCTGGTTACAGGGAGGTCTAAGCAAGGAGGTACCATGGTAGAGTGTTCCTAAAATGGTTTCTCTCTGCTTCATCCACGCAAGTACAGCTACATTTTCTCTAAACGCTACCTTCCTCATCCCTGATATCTTGAGGTAGATAAACACTGATAGTCAGAAACAAAGACGCAAAAACAAAAAACAAAAAATGTAGGAAATAATATAAACTACGTTTGTCGTACTTCGGCCTCTGGGAACAGATTTTTATGAATTTGATAGCCCTGAGCTAGTTTTAAGTCACTTTCTAATATGCCATGCGTTTAAAACTTTCACAATAAATACCCTTGATCAAACTAAATTGTAAACATTGTTACTCACCTCAATATTCTGGTTAACGTGAAAGGCATGCTGATCGTACAGAGCGTTATATCGGACACTGTAAGGTTGACGATGTACAGGTTCCTGGCCGTATGCATCTGAGCCCTCCTCGCCACCACGAAGCTGACCATGAGGTTAGCCGTGAGACCCACGACGATCAGCAGCGAGTAAACAACTATAAGAACCACCTCCGTCCCTGCGGTCACGTTACGGTCGTCGCGTTGCTTCTCCAACAGTATGTCGAACGCCTCGCTGAGACTGAAGTTGAATATGGGCCCGTTGAACAACTGTGACGAGTTCAAGAGATCATTGCCGCCAACGCCGTTTTGCCTCTGGAACTGTTGGTAGTCCATCAGGATTCTTCGGAATTCTTCCAGCGATAGTGTTCTTTCTTCTACGCAAGGGTAGCTGTCGTTCGGCGCCACTGGGGATGTATCAACGTTGCCCATTGCAACAATGGTAGACTCGTATTGTTGAACGGATTGTCATTGTAATTGTTTTATTTTTATAATCGCCTTTGTACGTTACTTTTTTCAGACACATTAACACTGTATCTTAATTACTCTATAAAATATGTTTTCTACTTTCGTCGCCTTTGAACATATTATCTCATTATTATTAATATGTTTGTGGATCAATGTTTAAATTATGAGGAATTATTTTCAAACAGGGAAAAAGTTGCAAAACACTTCATTGTTGAACACATTGGGTGAGTTTTCATTGAATCACATCTGATTCAGCCAACACAGCAAATTTATAATCACACTAATACCACCAATTATGGTTGTTTTCCATTGTTGAACCACCCACTATCTTCAAAACCACTGTTTAGTTATATTTTATGTTTTGTTTTTTAAACAGTAAAAATGCTTTAATAAAAGTTATTTTGTTTATATTTTAACAAAAGATAAAGGTTGCATTAATTTCACTTTATAAATTAATATTTTAACTTTAAAATAAAGTAGTGTTCTAAATAAACCAAATTTGTTCTTACGCAAAGTTCATCAGTATTATCATCATCTTCATCGCGGGTACTTGGATGTTTCCGATATTCAATATTACAGTAGGCCTATATAAATTGCAACGTTTAACATTTACAAACTTTTTTAATTGTTACGAAACAAACATTTACTTCTAAAGCACATTTAACAAAGTTTTTTTTTAATAGTCCGTGATATATCAAACAAATCTTTTTAAATTTAATGTAGGGGACAATTTTATAACATCACAATACACTACTGTTTTAATAAAGAAAGGAAAACAGCTGTCATCGAAATCCTTCCTTTTATTTTACATTTACCAACTATTTCATCTCTGCGCTAGGCGAACCAATGAGAAGATTACATACACACAGCCAGCGGTTAATGTGACCAACCAATCGCACGAGGTATCACAGTCGGACTGACTGATCGTATACCATCGCGACGATCATGCGTGACAAGAGCGGGTTAGACTCGGTACAACGGACACACGGCGACGGAATGAAGGCGACCTGTTGAGACACAAGAGCGCTTCAAATGTTTGGGTGAGAAGGGGATAGGAGTACTGTGCGCGCGGGCTATGACTAGCGCTGTCTGCGCATGCGTATCGTGCTATGAACCTACGCTTGTCCTACCGGACGAAAGACAGAAAAAATGACGGGGCCATAAGAAGTAATTTAAATTGTTAATAAATTGTTCGTAAAATGTTTTCAATAGACTTTCGGAAAAACAATCAATGAACGAACAACAGGCTCTGCGATTTGTTACTTTAAAATATAATTTTTACTTTATAATGTCAAGAGAAAGTATTGTAATCGTGAGAAAAATCTATCTCTTGATTATGAATCATTTCGTTCTGTGTGGACCCGAACCAATTCTGTCTGTCCCCATGTCTGTGTATCTGTCCCTGAACACGGATCCAAAACGATTGGATGGAATTGTTCAAACTTGATACTTAGATTTTATATAGCTATAATTCATTTTTAAAAATTCACCCTGGCCCTTAAATTTAGAGTAGTTAACTGGTGGGTGATTTTTTTTTCCAATTTTTTTTAAATGACTCCTAACGATTTTGTTTAAAATGTATATCTGGAAATTGTGTTGTATAAAAAATAGCTATGTATACTTGTTTTTAGGCTAAAAACTCATTTATGGGTAGCTTACTGATGAATGATTTTTCTTTGCCACCACTTATGCCATTATTAATTAAATCTTTCAAACTTTGAGGGAGTAGATGCTATGTAAATTTCTAAAATATGTTAAGCAAATTGATATCAATTATTAAAGTATTTAGTACCTGAAAACTAACATAAAAATAAATTTTAGATAGCTTCTATAGTTTATATAAATAAATATAAAAATAAATTCTCGATAGCTTCTATAGTCAATACAAATTAACATAAATATAAATTCTAGATAACTTCTGTAGTCACTTAATATTCGAAATCTTGCTTTGTCTCAGGCAGTTGGGGTGCTGTGTGTGTGTGTGTGTGTGTCTGTCTCGCATTAAACTTTGTCCTGGGTACTGCATTGAGTACAGACAACTATATATAGGATTCAATTTCAGGAGAAAGCGGGCTCAAAGGACCCAATTGCAACTTTAACAATGTAATTATAGAATGTATCTAGGATTTAATTTTTGGCAAGTATTGGGGAATGAAGGAATAAAGCGGCGAGAAGTGGATTTGAGCACTCGAACCTTTAGCAATGTTGGGAAAATGAAGTTGGGTTGTGGGTATTAAATTAACAATTCCAAACAACAATGTTTCTCAACCTTTTTGCCAGGGCGGCACCCTTTGGTACATTCCTTAGATTAAATGGCACCCTTGGAATTTAGTTTTCATGTCCAGGTGCTATGAGTAAAGGAAACCCTTTTAGTAGAGGATGTGCTTGGAATAAGAAATACTATTTTGTGATTAAAAGAAGTTAGAAACAATAAGTTAATATTTATTAAAAACCATATTTTTTTTAGTGTATTATTTGTGGACTTGATTAAAAATATCTCCATATGTTTGCCCTTATCCCTTTCTAGGGGAACATCTCAGCAGCCCCTTTGAGAATCACTATCATATCATAGAGTGGGATTTTTTTTCACAAACTAAGAAAATAACCGACCTCATCAGGCACACAATACTTTATTCAAGAGTTTACAATTTTTCAAAGAAAATTTATGATAATATACAACTCATTAATAGACTATCTTAGTTAATTTTAATTCAATGCATTAAAATAATTAATTGTAATTTATATTTAAAGGTGGGAGTAAACAAAGCAAAGATGTACACAAACTTGGTTAAGTGCCTATATTTTACACTTTTTTTTAATTTGTGGTATTTAACGTGCACTTTCTGACCCGACCGATTAAATCATCTCACGATAATTTCTATGAGTGCGATTGAAAGGGCCAATCAATTTTTCTGAGAAAGGTATTTTCACATACAATCCAGGGTTATTTTACTCGCCACAATCAACATGGGACCGAGGGCTTACCTCACCTCTGAAGGAAGTTGTGCTACGGATTGTTATCGCTCAAGAAAAACCCTTCGACCCCGGATTGGTTTGAACCCACGATCGTCGGATCGTGAGACGAACACTTTACCCCAAGACCACTGAGGTTGGTTGACCTTACACTTTTAAAAAAAGTTACTAAAAATAGTCTCATTTACTTTTATATCAAAGCATATGGTCGACAACTGTCACTTTAAACAAATGTGGATAATTCCAACAACAACCACATATATAGGCTGGTTAGATTTTTTAGTGCTAACGTTTATTTTTTATTTGTTCAAACCAATCCCCTACCGTGGTTTCAATTTGTAGGATTATATTTGGTATGTTTTTTATCCACTCAGCCGTGAAAGCGAGCTTAAATAAATTGGTTTCAACTTGCTTTATTAAAATTAATTCCATCATCGTGCTTTGGAATGTACACCTTATTTCCAGTTTATGTAGTGGGACTCGTGTATTGACCGTGAACCCTAGGCTTAAAGACTATTGCAAAAATTAAATTAAAATTATAAGCCTTTTTTCCTGCTCTTATCCGAAGATTAAAACCAAAAATGAAACTATGGTAGCAAGTAAATAATGTTTCCATGCAATCACATCTTAATGCAAATTTAGTACATTATGTTCTTCGTACAATCTTTGCACCCACCTATTAACACCATTTACGGCTATTTACCTTCTTCGTCTCACTTGTTTTTAATGTGAGGCTAATACTCTACTATATTAAGGCTGCAGTGGGAAAATTAAGGGGGGAGGGCTGCGGAGGTCACATTACACCCATTTTCCAGCACAGCACAACAACTTTTATATCTCGGTGACCTGGTGGTCTAGGGGGTAAGGTGTCAGACTTCTGTGCTGGGGCCCGGGGTTCAATCCTCGGTCCCGGCACAGATCTATCTGATCACCAAACCCTTCCTTCACCTCTGACAAGACATCTTGTGAATGTGGGGAATGCCAGGCCTCCACCGTGGTTCGGATTCCACGTTAAACTGTAGATCCTCCATTTCATCTCACAATCACCCTACCATTACACATTAGCGTAAGTGCGTATAACCCGAACGGGTAGTAAGACGCGGTGCTAATAATAATAATATTAATAATAATAATTTTATATCTCAAACCCCATAAGTACCTTAACCAATACTTTTTAAAATTAATTTAAATATGACATTCCCCATGGCATTAGAAACTCAAAAGTTCATCGCCACACCTACAAAAGTTTGCCACCCATCCCTATCTTGAGCTAGTTTTATCCAGTTCACCTCATCACATCCTATTTATTTTCAGGTTCAATGCTATCCTCCTATCTGCGTCTGGGTCTTCCCAATAGTCTCTTCCCACTGGGCCAATACCCCGAACATGGTTCTAGATTCTCCCATTCACGATGCATGTCCTGCCTACCGTAATTTACGAGGCTTGATTATCCTAACAATGTCGTGTGATGTGTAGAGGGTATGTAACTCATTATTATCTAAACTCCTCCACTCTCAGAAACCTCATCCCTTTTTGGACCAAAGATACTTATAAGCACCTTGTTTTCAAACACTCTAAATTTGTTTTGGTCATGTAAAGTAAGAGACCATGTTTCATAACCATAAAGAACTGGTAAAACTATTGTTTTGTATATTATTAGTTTTACATTCCTTGACAGCAGGCGAGATATTAACCATTTACTGACTGAGTAATAGCATGTATTTCTCGACTGTATTCATTTTAAATTTAAATATGAAAGAAACCTCTTTAATAACCGGTATCTAAAGCGCATTAGAAAATGTTTCATCATTATCTAAAATCTTAGCTCAATTTGAGTTAAAAATTGGACTTCCCCACTTTTTCCACTGCACCTTTCCTATAGTATCCCAATTTGGTTTGAGACTCAAAGTAAAACAAATAAATAATAGAGGTAAGGACTACATGGCTGTCATGGTGGCTTCTTGTCGCTATTATCAGATTACAGTAAATTGTCCTCTTGGGGTGTGAGTAGTTCCATTGTTGCTATTTTTAAACTTTGTATTTCATTTTTGTGTGAAATAATATTGCTAGCATGGTGCTTGTGTTTCTTTAACCAAAACTCCCAAAAAATATCTGATCAAAATAAACCCAACTGTTTTGGGACAGGCAGTACTTTTGAAAATATTTTGATTAACTGATCTAATTAGTGGAGGAGGTATGAGTTTCAACTAAAATGGACTCATAATATATTTAAGGTAAGCTGGAAGAAGACACGGGTCAAGGTCAATATTTTCTACGTATATTAATATCAACATTTCTTAAATATTTATAATGGACATTCACTTCAGTGTCCACGTGGTTTAAAGCACTATTCTCGTGTTGGACCAGACTGCCGAAGACGAGGAGATCGGGGTTTTATCCCGGTCAGATATACTGAGGGTGGTTTTCCTAATTGGTTTTCCACTCTCCTTCCACGCAAATACGGGTGCACTTCCTCTCAATTAAACCTTCCTAATCCCTAAACTACTAGTATAATTAGTTCATAAGCGTATAACCCGAAAGGGTAGTAAGACGCGGCGCCGGAAAAAAAATCATGGGAATTACTGAGTTTGACCAGAATATTTTTCCTTTATTTAAAAAGTTTGTTTTAATGCCACAATGCCCATGAAAAATATTCAAGAACAGCTAAAATCTCAAGTAGAAAACTAAAATAACTATAAATATTATATTCCGACACCTTAACTCAGTCGGTAGCGTGTCTTTCTGCTGGGCTAAGGGTTTCTGGTTCAATTCCTGGCATAACCGAAACATTTATCACTGGTGAAATGTGGGTTTCCCCTTTCACAATGATAAACTGAATGTTGGGGTCTATTCTATATTTAAGCCAGTTTATAACTCGTGTAATGATATAATCAGTCGGTTCAAAAAGTGCACGTTAAATACATCTATTAAATCAATAAAACATATTTACTGAAATATTATTTTGTGCAAAAAGGTTTTTTTGTTACAAACACTTTTAAAATACTGACCTTAATTCACGTTTAGTTTCATCCTACATTGATGTAGGCCACCCTTTCTAAACACTAACAACCACTATTGTATATCTTATCCCCTCAACGCGTTTAATAGATTCCTATTGGAATTCATCCTAAGTTGATGACCCGAAATAGGGTGTTTTTATCCTAAAATGTAGCCCCAGCCCACATAATTCAAACAACAAAAGATGTGGGCACTTTGACTTTTGTAGGGTATTTTGTGAATCTTGATTCTTTGTGTGTAATTTTTATTTGTGCTTAGAGGTAGTTCATACAGCGATTCAGCTACTTATGCAACACACACACATATATATATATATATATATATATATAGAGAGAGAGAGAGAGAGAGACTTGACAAGATCAGGTGAAGAGACAGGGTGACAAATGAAGTCCTAAGGAGAGTGGTTGGGAGGAAAACCATTTTGGTTGTGATTCTTCGGTACAAAGCAAACTGGATCGGACAGATCCTTGGGAGAAACTGTTTTCTGCACGCCGTCATAGAAGGAAAGTTTGAGTAAAAAAGGAGCTTAGGAATAAGGAGTATTAAAAAAATTAAATTATTTGAAGGAAAGAATCAAATTCTGGGGGCTGTAGGAAGAGGCAGAGGACAGGCGCATTGGCGGTTGAAGTTCACTGAAAAAAGGAATAGACCTGTCGTGAGACAGAATACCTATTAATATATCATATATATATATATATATATATAAAGAGAGAGAGAGAGTGAGAGTGAGAGAGTGGCTACAATATATATATATAAAGAGAGAGAGTGAGAGTGAGAGAGTGGCTACAATACAAAAGTTATTAACAACATTATCTTTAAGGGTTATAGCTTTCAGGAGGTTAATTAAAAGAAAATGAGTAAATATTTGCTTGGAGAGATGACGCTAAGACACTCTATTAGGGAACCCAGCTCCCCTCCTTACTACCGCAATTCATCCAACCGAAATTCTAACCTTTAAAAACCAGAACTCTCGGCTTGGAGTTAAGCGCACTGACGCTGAACTAACTCTACTTATATCTAGTACATTCCTCTTGATTTATTTTTATATTTAAGTAGTTTTAATATACTTAAATATTGTTAAAGTTTTTACCCCTCAAATAGTTTAAAAATTATATTTCTTAGAGTAGAAAACGTATCTATAAAATCTTGATTCGATTTAACTTAATATTATTCCGATGAAAACTAAAATAAAATTTCTCTGTGCAGTTGTTCGCGGGACTGAATAAACACTCCAAAGGCCACAAATTTTCCTATATATATGTATGTATATTGTATTCGCTTCGTTAGCGTCAGTTTGATGTTCCTGTTGTTTAGTTATCAAAACAAAATTCATAGATATATTAGTAAGGAACGTACTTTGGGACAATTAAGGTTGTTAGAAAAAAGTTAAAATACTTTGATGTTAAAATACATTATTATGAAAGATTTCTGGTATTTCTTAAAGCTTTCTTCATCTTTTGATTTTTCTAAATATTTCCTTTTTCAATCTTTCATAATAATATATTTTAATATCTAAGTATTTTAACTTTTTTCTAACAACCTTAATTGTCACAAAGTACGTTCCTTACTAATATATTTACATTTCTCCTTACTAAAATTAATATGAATATAGCAACAAAAATTCATAGAGATTTAATATTTATTAAATATTAGGCCAAAATAATAGTTTTTGGGTGGTTTTACAACATAACAAATATTTGTGACTTTTTATATAGGCTACAACCAATCATTTTAAATTACCATTTGTTTTATTTTTACATAATTTTTTGGTGATCGGTTGACAAATAAAGGTCATTCCTCATCAATTTGAAAATTTGTTTAGTTGAGCTTTATTTTCTTACCTCAAACTTTTTTTTTTGCCATTCAGATTTTTTTTAAATTCCCTTTCTCGTCAAGCTAGGAATGCTATATAAAAATCGTTTGGCATAAAAATAAAGTTTTAAATAAAACATAGCAAATATATTTATATTAAAGAGTTTTGTTTAAATCGAAGTTCTATAAAACAACGAAAAACAACCAAAGGAGTGTAGGCCTATACAGTTGGTATTTCCAAGCAAAGTGTATATCTTGGAATCCAAAAACAAGTGAATCGTTTTTAACAGATCCTTAGAGCTTCTAATTAGCAATTAGGGTGATAATTAAACAAATTATAGATCACCGCTCTGCGAGATTTTCTCTAAAACAGAAGGATACTTGTGGTTGGTTAATTACCTTTAAATTATGACATCCACTGAATTACCCCTTTATTCCTTATTTTAATTTCTACTGAAGTGCTTTCTAGAACATTTCAAATGTTCCACCGAAACAACGAGAATAAAAGAAGATACAAGGTGAAAGGTAGTATCATAAAAATAGTTGAACAACGTAACGAAGCCCTTACAGTACGTGCGGTAGAGTTTACATGATAAATATACTATATATATTTTTTTAGCGACGCGTCTTACTACATGCTCGGGTTATACGCTTATGTACTAATTACGCTAATGGTTTTTGGGGATTAGGAAGGCTATATTTAAAGCAAGTGTATCCGCATTCACGTGTAGGAAGAGTGTAAAACAATTTTGAAAAAATACTAAGTACACTCGACCAAGATTCGAACCTAAATCTCTCCGTCATCGACAGTTCAGGCTTCTATGAGAGTAGCGCGTTAACTTACGCGGCCATCGAAGCAGGTCTCATTGACATGCTCGTAAAGAAAATTGTGTTTATCTTTTCTACCTAGTGACGGTCAGCTATTCCGAAAATAAACTTCATACGTAGTTTTTTTTAATATATCTTCGATTTGTTTTGATATAATTAGCCGTGTGAATTTGAACACGACCTTTATTTATTTATTTTTGAGATAGTAAGGTATTTTTACTCGTCTAACCTTTAGTGAGGGAAACTAACACGTTAATGAAATTATTTTGACGGGCTTTACATCTTCAAGGTGTCCAAAGATAATGTCATATTCTAGACTTCATCTCCCCGAGGCTCTTACGAGTTCCAGTAAGCTGTATGTGGTTTACACGACTTACCCACCCTTCCACCCTCCCCCTACACACGAACTTGTACTTTTCCACCCGGACCCTTTTAGTCCCATGGGATCCGCCCCATTGTGTCAGTCACAATCCTTGCCCTTGGTATTTATAGCGGTATGAACTTTATAACAACATTTTTTTGTTAATCTTGCTCATAAAATAATTAAACAAGACAATATTTTTCCAAAATTCTATCAGGTATTTTCGATGAAAAAACATTTGAATCAATCAATTAGCTAAAACAAATAATTTGTACGGAAAAATTCAACAATTTTTTAGTTAAAATTTTCAAACATATGTTTTCAACAAACTACCATTGAGAAAGTTTATCTCAGAAAAACAAACACACCATCTTGTTAGTTACACTAAGTACTCTTGATATATAAATTTAAAACACATTATTCAATTGTTTTAAATACAATTTCAAATTTTAAAAAAAATCATTTATTTGAATAATAACCTCAAATTATTTTCAATTTGAAAAATGACTCATTATTTTATCATTATAATCTATAAAATTGCCACTTACCCATTTTGAATTAAATCTTCAAGGCCATTTTCGAAATCAAATTTTCTTAAATTTGTCACAAATGAATAAATGAATTAAATTATTTAAAAAAAAGCATACATGATTATTTATCATGTCAAATAATCCCCAGAGAGCAATTTAGTCAAATATTTTTGGTATGGTTTTTATAGAAATCCAATTTTTCTTAAACTCATTAAGTCGTTAAGTACGAAGAAACGTTTTTTTAAAAAGGGAAACAAAAATATAAAATTAGGTTTATGGTAGAAACTAAACTTTTAACAATATTCCAAATTTGTTTTAATCGGTGATTGGTAAACTACCCTTAAACAAATATTTTCCCACGATCATGCATACAGTTTTAATTAATTGTAACGCCAAACACTCCGTAGATATGAATTTTAAATCAAATCATTGGAACCATTTTCGAAAAATTTTGAATTTTCGAAAATAACTAATCAGTAAACCACCCTAAAACAAAGCTGTACCCAAAAACCATATATATAGTGTTAATTTTGAAGTCAAATACCTCCTAGATATTCAATTAAAACAAAATTGCTAAAAACATTTTCCAAAAAACTTGAAAATCAGAAAAACTTCTTATCTGTAAACTACCCTTAAATTAAGGACTAGGATCGAAATAAGAAAATTTTCTGAGTTATAGCCATATATTAACTAAATATCAAGTTTGAACAAAATAAATCAAATCGTTTCAGATCTGTGGCCAGGGACAGGCAGGTAGACAGACATACAAGGGCACATTATGTGGTAATTGTAAAATCAACTTTTGTGTTTGAAGGCACATAAAAAGTAAAGATTCATCATAATCGCGAGGTCAAGAATTTTCACGATTACAATACTCTCTTTATATGATAATGTAAAAATATGTTTAATGCATGTGCATCACAAACTGATATGTGATGGTTGTCACAGGATGTGCTGATAGCTGGATTAAATTAATTTGAGGGGAAAATTATAATTTAGTCACTGAAATCTAAGCAAAGACTTTTGGCTCTGCGTGCCAATTTTCTATCACCGGACCATCCCAGTTCGTCTCTTAACTAAGGCCATTTTTCTTTCACTAGGTGTTGTTGAAGTGAGTCTAAGGATTGCCTTGGATACAAGTCGAGCCATAATGGCTCAGTGGTCTAAGCATTAGAGCGCAAAGTCGAAGATTTCAGATACAATAATAATTATTATTACCATGCCCAGGTTGCCATTTTACACTTAGGGCCAGTTTCATAGTCAAATTTAGTACGCCTCAAGTGCGGCGCTACACTAAGTTCATGACGACACCTACCTAAACCAGAATGGAATGGTCCAGNTTTCATAGTCAAATTTAGTACGCCTCAAGTGCGGCGCTACACTAAGTTCATGACGACACCTACCTAAACCAGAATGGAATGGTCCAGTTCCTATGTGAGAACAGCCCATTCCATTCGAGTTTAGGTAGGTGTCGTCTTGTATTTAGTGTAGCGCCGTACTTGAGGCGTACTAAATTTGACTATGGAACTGGCCCTAAATTGAATAAATATAAATCCTACGCTGCACCGCACATAATTTCTCGCTCTATTAATTATAAATATAAATATTTACTTAAAACTTGTAAATTATGTGAAATGAAATAATAGACATTGTTATTTATTATTATTATTATTATTATTATGTGTTCTGTTTTACGAAAGGTCCATTCCCTATGTCAGTGAAAATAGAACGCCAATGTACCCTATTCTCTGCCTCTTCCTTAAGCCCCAAAATTCTCTTATTTCCTTCAAGTCATATAATATTTGAATACTCTTTCTTACTAAGCTCCTCAACCTTTCCTACTATGAGGTCGTGCAGACGAGAGTTCTTTCTAAGGATGTGTCCGATCCAGTTTGATTTGCACCGAAGAATCACATCCAAAATGGATCTCTTCTCACCCACTCTTCTTAGGACTACTTAATTTGTCACCCTGTCTGTCCACCTGATCTTCCCTATTCTTCAACAACATCCCATTTCAAAGCCCAAGAAGTATTTCTTTTCCATCTTCCTAAGAGTCGCTCTATACAGTGTGATGCTCCAAATGTATTATTATTATTATATTATTATTAGCACCGCGTCTTACTACCCGTTCGGGTTATACGCACTTACGCCAATGTGTAATGGTAGGGTGATTGTGAGATGAAATGGAGGACCTACAGTTTAACGTGGAATCCGAACCACGGTGGAGGCCTGGCATTCCCCACATTCACAAGATGTCTCGTCAGAGGTGAAGTAAGGGTTTGGTAATCAGATAAATCTGTGCCGGGACCGAGGATTGAACCCCGGCCGCCAGCATAGAAGTCTGACACCTTACCCCTAGACCGCCAGGTCACCCTCCAAATGTATCATTTCATTAGTTTCTTCCTCAGTTCCAAATTCAACTTGCTGGTCAGCAGTAGTCTCTTCTTGTTGAAAGCGTATTTGGCCGTGTAGATCTTTGACCTAATTTCTTTACTGCAGTAGGCATCATTTGGCACACATTGTTGCAGAAACATAATGGAGAAAAGGGCATCATACTCCACCAAATATTAATGAAATAATATACACCGTTACATAAATATATTGAGAAATAAATGGTACGACACATCATACAAACTTTCTCATATTGTGTGTATTATAGATTGGAAGAAAATGTTCAAAAATGGGTTTTCAGTAAACTGTTCTTAAGTCAGTTTTCCTTGTAAAAATAAACACATAATCTTTTTAATCACAGAAAATAATTTGTATACATATACATTTAAACTAAATTGTTCAAAATTCTTAAATAGATTACAAGTTTTCAAAAATAGGTTTTTTAACCACCCTAAAGTTATTTTTAATTTATGGAAATAAAAATATATTCTCATTTATCACGAATTTTTCTCTCCAGATACCCATGTTGATCTCAATCTTCAAAATTAATTATATATAATTTAAATTTTCTATAATTTGTTGTCAGTAAACTACACTTAATTTAATTGGTATTAGAAACATAAGCATACATTATTATTGAGCATGTAAAATTGTTCTTTGATATCGAATTTTGAATAAAATTGCTAGATATATTTTTTAATTCAAATTTTACAAATTCATTTATTAGTAAGCTACTATAAAATTGTATTTTTTTTAAACTTAGATACCCATTTTAAAACAAATCTTTAGAGCCATTTTTTTAAATATTTAAATTTAAAAAAACTACTAATTATTAAATTACCCTTAATTAAAGGCTATGGTCAAAATAAAATAAATCTTCATGTATTGCCCTATAGCATCTATATCAAGTTTGAAAAAAATTCGTAAACCGTCTCTGATTTGTGGCCAGGGACAGATAGACAGACAGAGAGACACGGGGCAGACCAAAATATAAAATCCACTAATGGGAAAAAGACCAATTCCAAATTAAGGCAGGGCGTGGTTGAACCATATTTTAATTTGGAATTAGTCTTTTTTCCATTAATCCTGAAGATGATGCCGTTGTGCATCGAAACATGTTGAAGCAAAACTAAACACGTTGCAAGGAATGCAACTTTCAAGGAACAAGGGATTACAAGCTAAGGAATGAATTCAATTTTACAACTCTGTCATTTCTGTTAAAATTCTTTATTTATAGATGTTTTTTGTTTTATTCCCATTCAACGTGGAACAATTAACATTTCATGATAAAACTATATTTTTACATCATTGGCTAAAAAGCAATTAACTAAAAGTTCAACATTTTTAATGATTTTTTTTTACATGTTTATAACTTTTAGATGTTGGTGAGAGCTTAAATCTTTGTTATTATATGTTTTTCTAAGTGATATGGACTTGTAATTGTATCACCAAACTTTTTCATAAACTTATATATTGATGGCTTTACGGTTCTCACATTACCTCATATATCTCCATGTTTATTTATACTAAATTGACATAGTTATTAATTTTACTTAAAATTGAATTATTCTATTAATTATATAACTCATTCCTTATTAACCATTAATATGTTTTCAAAAAAATATAAGAAACCTATTTAATTCAAACATTATCCATTTTATTTTCTTCTGATAACAATTTTTAACTGGTTTAAAATGTCGAAATTTTATCGATAACAGAATCAAATAATGAACTTATATTATTACAATAATCCCCTTACCCCCACTTAAAGCCTACTCACCCATCCCTCCTCTACCTTCTTCCTCAAAAAGAAAATACAAGAATAAATACATTTAAGTGAGCTCTTACGTTTCTTGGTTTTTATTCCTTTGAGTGCACTCACTACATCTCGGGAGTAGAATCAAACCTGAATATATTTTCTTGCTGATCCACCCCCGCACCCCATTTTTCCTTTTCAATGCCATTACATTTAAGTCAGCAAGGAACACATATTGGTATTTTATTTATACGGATCCATTTATAAGTTTCTTTCAAAGTCAACTGAAGCTGAAGAAACCATGTATTGTTTTTCTTTGATATTATTTTTTAACATAAAATTTGTTTTCAGCTTTAGTGCTCATCTGAAAGAAAGTTTTTTTTATAACAAGTTTAATACATGCTCGAGGACTCAGTTCTTTCCCCTAAATTTTAAAAATAAATCAGATCATTGAATATTGTATAAAATTTATTTTATTCGGGTTTGCAACTCAAATAATTATTTTATTGATAAGTGTCTCTCTTATTCACCGTTTCATGAAAATCGTGAGTTTTCACCGCTTATGTGTTTTTGACTTTCTATTAGTCTATCAATTAAAGGTTAGGTTTAGTTATGTTTAATACTATTGTTATAATCAACCTGGCACAGATATGGATAAAAGTTAAAACTAGCTATCAATCTACTTATATAGATACATATAAAATAATATAATCGTTTTATTTATTTTTTTAATATTTATACTAAAAATCTTTTTCCGTGTTAAGTTTTAAGATAGTAAAACATTTTAATCCGGTTGCCATATTATCTACGGTGGAGGAATGTATTGTTTTGTGAACATCAACTTTACGTACTGTACGTGAGAACAAAATTCCTATAGGTAGAGGTGATATGAAAAGGACGATAAAATTTAAAAAGACATAATCAGCTAAATTACACAATTCTCCTGAACATCGAATGGATTAAACCGATAAGTTGCACTTATTTATATTTGTGCTATGAGTTTTACAGCTAGTTTGACTTGATTGCAAATTGTACTAATTAGGATTTTTTTAAAAGGATAAGGGCACAGAAAGGAAATTAACCATTACTTTCCTTAGAGATGATAAACCACTAATAGAAAAAACTAGCGCACCAAGTAGGTTATGAACCACGGTCTCCCCGATTCGATTCAGGAATGCAAAATATCCCTACCAGGAATATTTCCCCTGACACATTTTACATTAATGGCTATGCAGTTTGTTTATATTTCATAATCGAAGTATTTTATTAGCACCTTCTAAGCGCATGGGACGCTTGTCATTCTCTGGGGTTATCCTAGCGGAAATAGACGAGTCATTTAAATCTCGTTGGCCAAAGGACGTGTGGCGAAGTAGTGAAAACATTTGTTGGTCATATCTTGTATATTTTTTTACTTCTGATTTGCGTTTCTATAGCCAGTGTTTGTTCAATTGCCTGATAGTTAATTTAGGTTAGGTTATATTAGGTTTGTGAAAGTTAAAGGTAATTGCTTGGTGGTTGAGCTTGTACCGTCCCACTCTCACTCTATTTATTTACGGCCACAATAGACTTAAAAAAAGAGGGGGTGATAACTAAAGAAAATAATTACATGAAAAAGTAAAACATTTGTAGGTTAAAGAAATATTGGAATTTTATTCAAAGTAGCAAATAGTATTAAAACAAGATGTTTCATGGCCTTATAGGTCTTACTGAAGTGTGTTGAAAAACAAAAAAATCTTAGCAATTTATTACATGCGCAATGCGTTTAAAAAAAATAAACTTGTCTAGAAGAGACCAAGGAAATAAACAAAATAGTTGTCATTATTTAAAGAAACTTTCTAAATGATATACAAGCTTCCAATTCACCACAGTAAATTAAAATAAAATAAAGTCAAAAGAATCAAAAGTTTGGATTGCTAAATATTATAAAAATTACAAAGAGCTTAATGAGCCTCTTTTAAAATGTTTACTATGTGTCAGATTCACACCAGTGAATACAGACAAAACAGTTTTGAATTTATGGAATCAATTTAAATGTAAATATCGCACCAGATATTTACGTTAAATTTTAACTTTTAAAAATTATACAAAATAACAAAGAGCTTAACGAGCCTTTTTTAAAAGGTTTGCAAAGCGTCAAATTCACACCAGTGAATATACTAAATAGTTTTAAGTTTATGTAATAAATTTAAATATCGCACCAGATATGTACGTTAAATTTTTACTCCAAAATTTATACAAAATCGCAAAGTGCTTAATGAGCCTCTTTTAAATGGTTCACAAAACGTCAGATTCACACCAGTGAATAAAGATAAAACAGTTTTAAATTTATGAAATAAATTTAAATATCGCATCAGATATTTACGTTAAATCACAAAGGTTTGACTTCCCGACTAAACTCAAACCTTCACGGGACAATTAACCTCATCACTTTTAAAGAATTAAATAAAATTCCCACATATAAATATTTAATGTAAACTTAGAAAAAGTTACGTTACAGAACTTGTAATTTTGTCTAAAATAATCAGCGAATATTAAAGTCAAAACCCATAATAAGCTACAAAAATAAGTTACTTGGAGAATTTAAATTATTGATAACCACACAAGCAAAAATTTAATATTTAACCTAAATATTGCAAAACATAAAAAGAACCAAAATATATGGTTATCTCATTAAACCAAGAAAATACGATACTAGTGCCCAAGTGGCAACAGGAAGCATTAAGTGCTCCATAACAGAATTTACGTTTAAATTTAAAGTATTTATGAAATTTACCGATGCCTACACTGACTGATTTTCATAACAAAATAAACCAAAGTATTTAAGAAAATCAAACCCATCGCAGCAATTTATATTTTAAAGATTTAAACCAAAATATTATAATCCATCCTGGCTGGATAACGTCCTAGTCTTCAACAGGACTTCTCATGGAAGTGGCCAAAGTAATAGTCCATGAGAGTGTCTGTGTTCCCTCGTTATATAGGTATAGTTGAAAGGGAGGGAAGGTGGGAGTTATCTTTTCAATTACGTCATCTGCAAACATCTGGTGGAAAGTCCTCGCTGTGGCAATCACGTAGGCTGGTTTGTTGTCTTGAACATCTGCCTCTGTTTTTTACTCACAACGCGTGCAGATGTACAACTATGCTTGTTTAGGCCACGTACGCCAACCCAGGTGTCCAACATATGAATGATCTTCTATGTAGTACCGTAATGGCCAATCAGAGTATTGCTGGCTTTCTTCGTCGCAACATCAGGGTCTGCACAATTGGTAGCGTGATTTGAACTTCTCTTCATTCTATCATTTGTGGTGAGCAGGCTGGACTTGCACGTCGGTCTACACCAGGCCAATATACACGTGAGTAGAAACCTATGTATGACATAGTAAGATCGTGATGTTTAATAATGCTGGAAGTCTATGAGTATAAGATTATTTGGGTTAATATTTAAACTGGCAGGTTCCATTGGTATTTCTATTGCAGGATATCTATGAATATTAGCTTGTTTGGGGCTGGAAGTAACATTGTCATATTATCAGTCCACGCTAATGTTACAAGCTAGGTTATGTTGTGTAAGGCTAGGTCTGCAAATATGAAATGATATAGCTTGATGGTTAGGTCAGATTAGGTTATGATAGCTTAGATCTGCAAAAATTGAAGGAATTAATTTTATACCTAGGTTAGGTTGGATTAGATTAGGTTAAGTTAGATCTACATAAATTAAAGTAGAAATTCAGTTCATCCTTTGTTCATAGGTCCTATCTCAATTGGTCAAAAAGACCTCCCATTTACTTACTAATATTGCGACAAACTTCCTGTAAAAATTGGTACAAATGGGTTGGATTTCGGCTGGGAGGGAGGGGGGGAGTTGCGAAAACGTCCTACAGCCTTTTCTAATCGAGAGTTACATCAACTCTTTACTTACAAACTAATTTAACCTAGGATAAGGCACGCGGATTAAATGTCAGGCTCCCTTAGTCCAGTTTACCTGTGACGGGAATATTGAGATTGTATTTTTCTATATGGTTTCTTACCCTCCTTCCACGCAAATTAGGGTATATTTCCTCTTATGTTTGCATCATCATCAATACACTATCACCATCAATAAATATAATTAAATATATAGCTGGAATGGGTGGTAATACTAGACGCAGTGAAATAAAATACTACCCCGACACTCACTCCATAAATATAATATTTTAGAAATAAGACAATGGTTTGGAGACATTGCCTACCTGTGACGTCACGGCAGGTCAAGATAGAATTTCACATGTTAATGAATTTACATTTCATTCAGCGAGTTTTAAAGATATAACGTTGAAACAAAAACCATAAATTCTTTAAATAATTCTAAACAATAGTCCCACGGTGTAACCAAAAAAAAGATATTTTGTCTTGAAGATTTTTTGTAAAAATCTTTTTTTAATCATCTATAACTTAGGCTATTTGGCTTAGCCATGTAAATGTCCTATAGGAATAATCTTGACAAGATATAGATTTAAAAAAATTCATGGTAGCATTTTATGTCTATTTAGAATATTAAACAAAGAAAAAGGAATTTTAAAAAGCAAGTCAATGT
Source organism: Timema poppense (assembly GCA_902141375.1). Classification (NCBI taxonomy): domain Eukaryota; kingdom Metazoa; phylum Arthropoda; class Insecta; order Phasmatodea; family Timematidae; genus Timema; species Timema poppense. The sequence continues at coordinate 81,449 of CABFOV010001455.1, forward strand.
TTTAAAGTGCAAATAGTATAGTGAATGTGCAAGCTAGTCAGAGGAAGATGGGAATGTCTATCAACAGATAAACAAGAGTCCTCGCAGGGTAAATTGCTCCTTTTCTTTCTCCTCCTTTTCTTTCTCCTCCTTATATTTCGTACATTGGCGTCTAAGTGTGATAGCGCTTAGACTGCTTAGGTGCATCAAGCCAAGATAAAACCCACTTCGCAAAATAGCTTCAAAATCTCCCAAGTAGGCAACGTCGTTAATATAATGTATAAAATTAGGTCATCCTATAGTGCTCCAACTTCTTTATCCTTAGGCCAAGAGAAAGGTTGTTTTTTTTAATCAATATTTGGGGCACGTTAAGCGCTGTACACCCCTAGCATTTTGTTGTGAAGTAAGGGAGATATAAGTTTCCAGTGAGATACGTGGATGGAAGTTTAAATGCCTTTGTTCTCTACACGTGACTTCTAGAAGGTCTTTGAAACAAATCTCTCCCCTCTGGCGCCAGTGGCATTAGAGAGCGGTAAAACGCCTGAGAGCTGGTCGCTAGCGACCCATTCAGCGCAGGTGTGCGGCAAAAAGTATCCATCTCGGGTTACGGGCGATTAGTCTAGAGTAATTGTTACCTGGTGGTGTCCATCCGTCCGTTTAAAAAAAACGTCACATGCAAGCTAAACGTCTTAAAAACTTACTAATGTTACTATATTCAGAGATATTCTAGCTATAGTGAGCTCCGTTACATACAGATGACATTCAAATTAATAAAAATTTAAATATAAAATACCTGGTCGTTGCAGACCACACATTCTACTTTTCTATTTTTAGACAAATAGTATTTTAACATGTATAAAGTAAGTGCAGAATTTAACATAATTCTTATTTTCAGAAAAAAGATGTACCTCACCAATTAAAAAAGTTTAGTACATAATAAGTATTCCTTGATTTTAAAATAAATAAGAAATAAAAATGAGTATATTTGTGTATGACTCATGAGAATATAGTTTAAACTGTAAATTATTTCGAATTTTTTTGTGATATTAGCTGAACTATGTAAATTTGGTTTCCCGCGCTTAGAAAAGAATTTTAAAAATATCCGACAAAACCCTAATGACATTTTCATAGTGTCATTTTGTTTATCCTTAAATTTTCGGAGCGAGTGTCACTTTAGTTGTTACAAATGTTCAAAAAATTAGAAATAAAACACAGCTATCAGTCAGATTTTTAAGGAATTTGCATATCTGTTACTTCACGGCAGGTCAAGATTTTTAGCTAGTTTCAAAGAAGCTAGTTTGAAACAAAAACCGTACCGGAATTATCTTTATTTTTTTCGGTTTATCTGTCGGCCTCATGCACCATTCAACCCCCCACCCCCACCTTTTTTCTCTCGCTAAATGTCTTATTGTCCGATTGTTTGCTGTATTTTACTGTTTCTTTATATGTTCTCATAGTAATAAGGCCGCATTAAGCCCTTACGAGTGACGGGGAGGGTTTTTATAGAATATTCCCTCCCCTATCCTTATGAAATAGAATAATAACCCCTTTAGGGCGCCAATTTTGTTCTATATTGTGAGCATTCCTTTTATATGCTTCTCTCCACCTTTCCTGTATCTTCTTCCAAATATTACCTTATAGGCCTATAACAAAAATAGGTTTTACAAATTACATAGATTCGCATCCCATGTCCATTTCCTGTGTTTGTCTTTTATGTTACTCCTTTTATATGTTCCTATTTAAGTGTCAACGGCAGTCTAGTCTATTGCGATAGTAGCGCTTTATACCATGCGACTACCGGGGCGAGTTGCACCATTATAGAACGTTGTGAAAATAGAGGGGTTATTAGTATTTAGACTTACCAACACCTTATCTTATATTTAATTAACTGCAATGTAATCATCTACAGTGTAGATAAAACAAAATATAATTACGAAAATACACTTGTTTTATGGCCACGCCACATATCTATCATGATACGATATTGATCACATGTCACCTGAATGAGATTAATATCTCACTAGAGTATACTTTTATTATGTACATAATATTGATTTGCATGCAAGAAGCTAATTTTAAAATTGAACATGAATTGTAAAAGAATAATTATGAGTGAAATATTTTTCACAAAAAAATGTTTTTGTTAAAAGAATATAATTTTTACTAATCTTGGCATGGAAAAGAATTTGTTTATTATGTTTCTATACACTTTTTACGTCCAACACAAGGGCTAATAATGAGTTAATCAAGGGGATATGGTTGGAGAAGGCAATTTTAAAGTAAACTCACCCACATTCTAACATAGACAGAGGCTTTTAAAACTACGTTTAAATCACACATTGAAAACTTTTATCAATGCACCTTAACGGGATTCAAGCTCCAACCTTTCATCAATTATGATATTCGGTGACCGAGTTCAATGTGCGTTCTAGACCTCTTAGCCTCCAATGAGAATAGGACAGTGAATTTTAATTGAAAACTTTAACAAAATAAACGATACATTAATATATGTATATATATATGATTAGTACAATAACCCTTTAAGGTTATAATTCTTTTGAGTGGTAAGACGTGGTGCTAAAATATATAAACCTTTCCCGTAGCTAAATGGTTAGGTTTGGAATAATGTAATATATGATAAGACAAGTTTAGAGGAGGTGAACAGCCATTCGCGTTAAAAGGATACGGTCTGGAAAAAATGCAGGGAAAATTCACATATGGAAAGCAATCCCCTGTACACCCAAGCGAGATTCGAACCTTCACCTCCCTAAGTACACGTCAGCAGGAATACAATATGTTGCCCGGCACTTTGGAGCTTGTGACCATCCGCTAGGATTATAATATATTATGAATAAAATAAAATTTTGTGGCGTTTTTATTGATATTTTCCAGAAAAAATAAAGGATTATCTTCTAAGATTCTCGAAGCTCTAATGTTTCTCCTTGCGATAGATTCTTAGTATGAGTGTTCAAGTCCTCTCCCCCCTACCCGCTCCTTCCCTTTTGCACCCCACGACTATTAAAATGTAGACCCACCTAACTATCATGTTAACTTGTTTAAAACTAGTTCAAGTGTGTATTGGCTATGTTATTAAAAGTAGCGTTAATGGTGCCGTCTGATTGGAAAGATATATCCTCGCACATCGCTAGTTCTTATGAGAGCGACAGTTCTGGACCGTAAAAACCCATAAATCATTACTAAAGTATCTTAAAGCTTCTTCCGTTGCGGCTCTATTAATAAAATACCTTTATCTTGTTTGAAAAAGGCTATATTTGTATCGCTTAGTATTTATCTTATTCTCAAAACCCTGATACGTCACGTTAAGCATTTTGTTGAAAATGGGCTAATTTTATATATTCATATTTTTACTTTCTCGCTATCTTACAGGCAGAGAAAGTATTGTGATCGTCAAAAAAATAGAACTCAAGATTTTGATTAATCTTGATGTTTCATGACCCTCCGAACCCTAAAAAGTGGTCTTTGAAATGCCGTCTGTTTAAACATAAAATTAAGAGTAGTTTTAATAAAAAGCGAAAAGATAAAAAAATATATATTAACGCAAAATAGGCTCTAAAGATTTTGATTAAAATTTGTACCTGGGCGTTGATTAAGATTATAAATAGACTGGATATTTTCATTTTCCCATGAAAATGACTTTTAGGGTACTTTGCAGAAGCGGAAATGTCCGTATCTCCGCAACTATTTGAGATACTAAATAACTTTTCATTACAAAATTGTAGTACTATTAAAAATAAAAATAAACTTTTATATGAAATATATTTTTATAAAACCAACAATTTGTGAGATATTGGCAAATATATCAATACAATTTTGTGAGTTTTAGTTGTAAAGAGATACTACTTAAGTTTAACGCAATAATTCTCCAATGCTATAGAGTAATTAAATATAGCCTAAGTAAGTCTTGTACCCAGTCGATGATCGAACCAGTCTCCTCCCCATCTCCTTCTTTAAATAATGTCCACGGTAGCCAGTGGATTCCGTAGAGCTTTTCGGGGTTAACTCATTAATGGTGGGGGTGGAGAACATGGCCGATTAAATAAGTAGAAATTTATTAAATAGATGCTGAAGTTTTATTTTAAATAAACATTAAAAAATATTTTGAAAATAAAACAAATTATTTAATACATAAAGATGGATAAATTGTTGATTTGGTGGTAATCTAGCCACATCGACTACATTTTCTTCCATCCATCTTTAAACCCTCCTTGGCCAACACGAAAAGAACGCGACGATTCGTACTTATATTCGTAGGACTAATCAGTTCGCGTGCTAACCGGCAAGACGTTTTCTATGCCGGCAAGTGTCTTGCGTCTGACGCTTCAATTCCACATAATATCAAAAACAGACGCTAAATCAGAAGTGCTGATTGGCTAGCTGTTCGCACCAAACCTCCCCTTTACACTATGAAGCCACACGTGCAAGCCACAGGTGCATCTCACAGCTTCCGGGTACAGAGAAAATAAAATAGCACGATGCTTAAAAGTGGAAAGTAAAAGTAATACATTTAGAAAAGGCTAAGATTCCAACAAAGGCTTTACAAGAATGAAAACTACTAGATTTAAAAGTTTAAGGCCTAAAAATGAAGTTAATGAATTGAAATTTAAGACATATATTGCTTAAAACTTTGGTAATGGTTTTGACAACTAATAAACATCAAACCTCACACTTTCTTATGATTAAACATTTGATAGTAATATATTAAATTAGGTCTGTATAATTGGAAAACAATAATGTATTATAAGTGTAGTATCAGTATCTTGATTATATTAACATGATTTCTAATAAACCAAAAGGATTTTGGTAAAATTATATATAAAATGTTATTAAATGTCTTTGAATATTATAACTATTGGGCACTTAATTTACATCCAGGCAGGAAGATTCCTACAGTCAATTTTCGTGAACAAGCCAAATAGTCTTAAGTAGTAAAGGATTTATGAGAAAATACGTTTACAAATAATATACTTAAAGATAAAATAAAAATTTTGTGACATTGTAGGAGTATTTTCAGAATTATTTAAGAATGTATGGTTTTTGTTTCAACGATATAATCTTTATAACCCGCCGAATAGAACGTAAATTAATTAACATGGGAAATCCTATCTCGACCGTCCATGACGTCACAGGTAGGCCAAGTCCTTAAACACAAATTGAGTAATTGATTAAGGCAACAGGGCCAACAAATTATTCAATTACTCAATTCGTAAAGATGGCATCGCAAAAAATCACTTTTTCTGTTTTCAGGGGGTTAAGAAACGTAAACGTTTATAAAAATCTTGAGTTCGATTCTTTCGACGATCACAATGCTTCGCCCTCTGAGGCGTAGAGAGAAAGTAAAAATGTATCTAGGCCTAATGAAACAAAATGTTATTTATTTAGCTGTACCCGGTTTAGCGAGCATCTTTTTTTATGTATAGCACCGCGTATTTACTAACCTTACGGGTTATACGCTTATGTACTAATTACGCTGATGGTTTTAGGGATTAGGAAAGTTATATTTTGAGGAAGTGTAAGCGCATTTGCGTGGAGGTAGAGTGGAAAACCTAAATATATACAACCAATATTTGAACCTCGATATCCCAGTCATCGGCAGTCTAGTATAACACGAGGGTAGCGCTTTAGACCACGTGGCCACCGAAACATGTGCGCATCTTATCGACTACGACTTTTTACAGACTAAAGATTCTTATACATATACTCTTGAATCAGGAGTGCTAACTGCTCCAATTAAGTATCGGATATTGTAGGTCTATCTGTCTGGCATGTGAATGCGTGAGCTCTCATCCCCCGTGAGCCGCATGCGCATCGCATCTCACCCTCATCATCATGTAAACAAGGTGAATGAATTTAATTAAAAGGTTCTTCCTCAAGTAATTTGATGACGGGAGAAATTGAGGCCGTAGCTTCGCGTTAAAAAAAAACCACCTCATTTCCAATCAGACGTCCAGTATGGTAGCTTCAGTCAAGTTTAAACAAAATCGGAAATTAAATTTCACTTTTCATATTATTATTCTGGGTGTACAGAAATAAAATATCACAGTGTAGTCAACTCACCATTTATTTTTTTGCGGAGTCCAACTTCCCGCCCTGATTCCCGCCCTGATTCCCGCCCTGATTATTCGCATATTTCGTTTAATAGGATATTGATTAATAAGGTAGAATTAAGTGGAAACGCATCCGCATTAGCCTAACTAAATGGATGCTAAACTAGTGATTTCCAACCCTCTCTATTCAACATTATTATTATTAGCACCGCGTCTTACTACCCGTTCGGGTTATACGCACTCTATTCAACAGACCATCAAAATTATTTATTCCAAATGAAGGTCCGGCAAGGTTTAGAGATTTTGGGACAAGCCCAAATATATGCATATCAGGGTTATTTTAGGTCAAATCTAGAGAGGGAATGGCAGAGTGAGAGGGGTGGGAGATGGGGGGTGGCCTTATTTTAACCATAAAAAAACCTAAGTAAACTACGTGATTTATTTTTAAATCATTTTTTTAAAGTAGAAATAATAATTTTCACACGTTTTCCTAAAATAAAAGTATAGCTACAATTAAGAATATATTTGTGAGCCGGCAGAAATTAAACCGTAAGCAATCAGTTAGGAAATATTTTTTATGTAGACAAAGATAATACGGGGAATAAACAGTGAGCAAAGTAGGGAATACCAGATATGATTTTGGTATTATTTAAGATAATATTTAGCTTGTCGATAATTTTTTCTGCACATGAGTTTTATGTCAAGCTTCTTTTGTTTGGTTTTCTGGTGACGGGGAGGTCGATGTTCGAATTCCGTCCGAGCGTACCAAGAGTGGTTCCTCCTAAATGGTTTACAACTCTCGATAAACCCAAATGAGGGTACATTTGATCTTATTTATCTCTACCCCACTAGCAGGATTAGTATGCATACGTATAGGCCGAATAGGTAGTGAAACCCGCTGAAAAATAATATTTATCAAGTTAGTTGTAGAGTTGAACCGAAACCAGTTATATATTTTAAAAATTAAGGTGTGTTTGTCAACATTAAAGCCACTCCATCTTTCAAACGCAAGTTAAATAACAAAATACTTCGATGTTTTAATTTCTGCATTAAAAATGTGTATTTATTTGAATCAGTCTTGTCCTTTTCACTAAAAAATTGGGTAATTTTAACATTTTGGTTATAAAGTGAACATGTTAATTCACTGACATTATTTCTATCACTCCATTTAAAGCTGTGGTACCCAACATGGGGTGCGTAAAGGACTTCTGAGGGAAGGGGCTTGGAACCATTCTGAAATAAATTTAAAAATTGTATAAAAAAATTGAAAATATTTTGTATTTAAATCAATTTTCAAAAGTAATTGAGATTATTTCTTACAGTATTGGAAACATTACCTACCAGTTGTAATCAATTCTATGACCAGGCAAAAAAAAATGTGCATGCACGTGCTTATTTTCAAGCTCGCGAGACAGAGATTTGCTCCCAAATTTTTCTTTCTACCCTCCTAGGCCAGAGGCTCCCAAACTTTTTAAACCAAAGGAGCCTTTGCGTTAGAAAAAGTATATGTAGGAGCCCTCGTAGCATTTTTACATTAATATTATGAGCACTCAATAACGACAGTTAGCTTTCACAAACAGAAAAGTATACAGCAGACAGAAAATCTCACATGTTCTGACTGCACCTTTGGCAAATGTCCTTTAATCAGATTTGAAAAATTGTGTAATCCTAATTAAAAATACTGTTTAATAGTGTGAAAATAAATCAATAATACCATATTATAAAATTGCCTCATGGAGCCTTTGGTGACTGGTGGAGCCTAGTTCGAAAAACGCTGCCTTAAGATACCATTGCAGCCATATGTATCACCACCGAATCTTTAATTTTTGACTCGACTCTCATAAAAATTAAATTGTGTTTGTCGACTTGAAGTGGAAAGTGATTGAATGGTGTGCTTTGTCAAACACCAAACCCAATAATCAAGAACAAATGAAAACAAAAAAGTGCCAAACATCACAATAATATACAATATTTTTTTTACCACTATCCTGCCAGTGTTATGGTAATTTTTGTATAAAATAAATAACTATAAAGTATTTAAAAAGTCTTTTTTTTATAAATATATTGGAAAATAAGAGAGGGTGTGGTAATTTGATATCTACCTCTTAGAGAGTGTCGACTGAAAAAAGTTTGGCAACCACTGCACTAAAGTGTATCAAAATTACCTATTTGTTGTTTTTTGAATTCCCAAACATAAGAGACTTTGTCATTTCTGTGTGTGGGTGAACCCTGAAATCAAAGTTGTGAGCAGCAAAAACGATAATTTAACAAACAACATTGTTCAAAGTATAATCTTCTAGTGTAACAAGTTTGGCCAAAATCTAATCTAAGAGATGAAGTGATGGGGGGAGAGAAAAATGGGTCTTGTCATCTCTTCGGCTGCCTCGCCACATTATGTCTCATCTCACCAAGACTCTTTTCTTTCTTGGAATAAAAATTAAAATATTCTCCAAACCTAGTAGTTTACTTAAAATAAGGGTGTCCAGCCAAACTATATTTTAAAACGCCTTGTCTTGACTAGATTTTCCAAAATCGATTTTTTATATCCATTATACACATAAATATAAAGTATTTTACAAACATTATTTTATTAACATCACAACCTAATGTGATAATATTTTTAGACACAAATATTCTGAAATTGTGTTGCACTATGAAGGGGTTAAAAATGTCAGGCTATAGTGATGGGTTATTGGATGGTATAATCTAAGTTACATTTCATGGAGATAATACAAGGTAGCCATGTCCAACTGGCCATTCTATCCATCATTTTGAACAGCCCACGAACCTTACCATGCAATGAAATCCTATTCTTCTTTTTATAAACATCAAGGAAATACATTTGAGAAGTTGGCATAATTTGGAGAATGCTGACATGCGAGGTTGGTGGAGCAAACCCTGTACTTTTTATTCAACATGAATCAACACCCAAAAATTGTTGAGTTTCAGAACCAAATATGTGCAATGTTTGATAACACATACGTATGCTAACCTGCTGTACATTGTTTTTATCACATAAAACAAAACCAAACACCTGAAAGGTCTTGATTTACAAACACATATTTGTCAACAATTATAAAGATTACTGACATAAGATTTAGGTCAGACACTAACACCATTGTTGCAAATAAAAGTTTCAAATTGGTAAAAAAAATATATATATATATAGGGTTAGTCTTATTGTCTTTTATAGCAAGCCTTCTTTTTTTCTTTTTATAATAATAAGATACTAAGTTTTAATTATCTATGCTCGAGATAGTGACAAAACAGTATTTTTAAAGTTCAATGTAGCCTTTATGATTAAATAAGTTTGACATGCCTGATTTAAAGCCATTAGAAAGTTGCCTTCCACCAGTAGTTTAAAATTGTTTTTAGACTTATTCATTTTTAGTTTCTTCTTCTTATAAGATAATCAAATTCTCACGTATGTGTATAACCAAGACTCAACTTTGGCTGAAGATCTGCACTAAGAGGTGTGGAAAGATGACATGAAGATCCCATGTTGACTTTAGGAATTGAGGGGCCTAAAAGGAAAGGGGTACAAGTGACATTTCAGTGAAAAATGAGTTAAGTGCATAAAGCCAAACTAGATACACCAAAGTAGATAATGGCACAGGGATACAACAAAATTCCCACTCAGTGCTGCTCTCTGGTGACTTGAAATTATATTGTTTGCAGAAACTTTCATCTGCTTACAAGCAAAAGGGTATAAGCTCACTTGTATCTCTCTGCCATTAATACTCTTATCTATCGTCAAACAAATTGCCACCCTCTCAAATTGATTTTGTCAAAAATCATATCAAGTCATTCCCAAAATTTAAGTTTCACTACTATAGGAAAAATAATCCTAATAGACAGTACTTGGATCCTTCACTTAGTGTCAACAAAATGTTTGAGCTATATTTAGAGACGTGTCAAACTGAAGGAAAATTACCAGTGAAACTTCATTCTTATAGGATGATTTTCAATACTTGCTTTAATCTAAGCTTCNCTGAAGGAAAATTACAAGTGAAACTTCATTCTTATAGGATGATTTTCAATACTTGCTTTAATCTAAGCTTCCACAAACCTTACATTGATACATGTACCACATGTGATACATTTAACAACACAATCAAAAATGCAAATGAGGAAGAAGATAGAAAAGAAAGTGCCATGTTAAAAGAACTTCACTTGCGTAAGGCTGACTCAGCAAGAATAGCCAAGAAAAATGCCAGAGAGCTAGCAAGCAAGTCACCAAGTCAGGTTGCAAATTGTTTTGATTTACAAAAAACACTACCAACACCTCTGTTGACATGCAGTAAAGTGTATTATTTGCGTCAGCTTTGGGTGTATAACTTTACTGTACATGATCTTGTGACAGGAAAAGCAAATATGTATATGTGGTCAGAAACTGGAGGTTCAAGAGGCTCTCAGTAGATAATATCTTGCCTTCTGAGATTTATCACAGACCTTTCACCCACAGTTAACCATATAGATGCATTTAGTGACAATGCAGGTGGGCAAAACAAGAATAAGAATATTGTACAATTTTGGTCTTATGTCGTCAGTAATACTCTTGTAGCATCGGTAGATCACCGATTCTTGATGTCAGGACACTCCTTTATGGAATATGATCAGGATTTTGCTGTTATCAAAAAGGTAAAGAAAAAATGTTCTAATGTTTTTGTTCCTGATGACTGGTGTTCAGTGGTTTCCAAAGCCAGCAGAAAATTCAAAGTAAAAAAGATGGGACTCAACGACTTTCAATCAATCCAGGCAATGAAGATTCACATGAAAGATAACATAGTTGGTATCCGAAAAATGCAATGGCTGCATATTGAGAAGTCCACACCATTTTCACTCTTATACAAAGAGACTTTAAATGAATAAATACTCTTTGAACGGCTTGATTTAAAAAAAACGTTCTGGCAGACCACCCACCATTGAGCTAACTTCACTCTATGAAACTCCACTAAAAATTAAACTACCAAAGTTCAGGAACCTAATAGAACTGCTCCCATTCATTCCTCCAATTCAGCACAACTTCTACAAGTCATTGCCTCATGAAGTAGAAGGAAGGAAAAGAAAACCTACAGGAGCACAATACACAACACGACAAGGAAACATGAATGAAAGTGAAGAAGAAATCGAGGACAACGATGATAACATTTTACAATCAGACTATGATGAATAGAGAAAAAAAAATCATCCAGAATAGAGGTGTCTCATAATGATTAAACTTAGGGCCCCCATTATTTTATGTTTCGCTAGGAAAAAACCGAATAAAATAATTTTCAAGAATTTTGAGAACACAATTTTTTTCAAACATTATTTTTAGTTGTAGTACTTTTGTAAAACTTCTTACTTTTTAGTGCTTAAAATAGTTTTGTATCAATAAAAATGTGATAAAATGCATTACTTTTATAAATTAACTGGCACAAACCCTTCAGAGAAAAGGGGTTCAAGTGTACATGTTGGAGGCAGAAGGGTATAAGTGAAAGCAACGGTTTAAAGGATTGTATGATATACTAACAAGATGATGATATAAATTGGTTTCAACTACATGAAAAAACAGCCAAAGTATGCAGCTTTCCACCTAAGTACACACACCAAACAAAATTTTTACTCAGAATTTACAATAACCAACCAACTTTGAAGCCATTTATCTCAGAAGTAAGAAAATTGCACTTGTACCCCTTTCCGTTTAAGCCCCTCAATTGAGATTTGTCTGCTCAACAATGAATAAATGTGTTAAAAAAGATTACCAGTGATTATTAGCTGAAAGAAATATGTTATTTTGACAATTGTAAGCAAAGGTTTTGTATTTTTTTTAATGAATGCATAAAAATTTGAGAAATATAATAAAATGCTAACTTTTTCATTACCTTAACCTGAACAAGCAAATTCCCTGACATTTCCCTGTTTTCAAAGTCACTGGACGTACTGTTAATACAAATTTTGTTGAAATGCAGTTTGCAATGTGGATGATAAAGGACCAAATTATTTTAATCTTTATGTCACCAGAAAGAAGCATTTTTACAATCACATACATACATACATACATACATACATACATACATACATACATACATACATACATAATCATGCTGTTCCCTTGTGGTCTAGGCAGAAACTGTGCATATCGCTCAAAGAACAAATCCGTACTTAATCCATCCTCACTAACTTTCTCCAGTTCCTTTCTTATCCTTGTATACTTCCTACACTTCAACAACATCCATTCACCAAGTCATGCTCTTAAAACTCTTAATGTTTCTCTTTTTCACACAGTCGTCTACAACATTTAGCCACGTCTTACATGACCTACCCCTATTTTTTTTATACACATACTCTACCTTCATATATTTGCTTCACCCCTTGGTCCACACTCATCGTCTCAACAAGCCCAAACCAACGTAAGACACTTATTTCACATTGACCTTTTGGATTCCCTTTCAAACTGCGAATCTTCAGCACCCATTCATTACTGACCCTGTCCATATGAGTTTTTCCACATACATTTCTTAGATTTCCCATTCCAACCGCATCCACCTTGCTCTTGTGTTTCTACAGACAAACTCATGATTCACATCCATACAAGAATTTTTAACGAAGCTATTTTTTAATTACTTTAATTACTTATGGAAATAAGCTATCCAAAACTTTAGTTTTTAAATGAAACGTGCATTTTAAAACACCAGTATTTAAAGTGTGATATGTTGTGTGTTTTTGATGATTATTTTAATACTTTTAATATAACTATTTTAAATGTATTACACTAATAGTTTTCTATAAAGGATTGTTTCATATAAAAGGATTCGGTGAAGTAAAAGAACATTTTTTCTAACTTTATTTATTTTATTAAGTAAAATATACAAAAACCTGTTCTACAAGACACAAATTTATAAACACAGTTTTTAAAACAAAGTATTTTTGCATCATTTGACAAAATTAAAACACTCAGTATGTTATACTTATGGTTGGTAGAAGAACTTTGCTTAAAATAATATTATTTTACAATGCTCGTAAATTTAGTATTAGTAAAATACAATAAATCATACAAACTCTAACAAGCAAATAAAATGTTGATAATAAATGGCAAAAATATCAAACTTTTAAGATTAGTAAAATGTTTTCATGGAATAACAAACATGGATATAATAAAAAATACTATAGTGGTATGTTCTTTCAAAACCATTACATAGATTGAACATGCTGCATCATTTTTTACAGATATCATCTTGGCATTTACATTTGTTTAATTTTGTCATAATAATACATAAGACCTCAATTACATAATAAAAATTATTATTTAAAAAAAAGAATAAGAATAGCTTACTCATTCAGTAAAGATATAATATTGGCATAAATATGGAATAAACTAAAGGAATATTATTTACATTAGGAAACTAGTTACATGTAAGAAAGTTACATATTGTATATTTTTAGCACCATGTTGGGTATTCAGGTTATTTGCATATGTACTAATTATACTAATGAGTTAGGGATGATCTGACACCTTACCTCTGTCAGTAGCATGCCTGTCCATTGAGCTAAGGGTCCCAGGTTCAATTCTCGGTATGGCTGAAAATTTATCATTGGTTAAATGTGGGTTTACCCTTTCACAGTGTTGAATTAACGGCTGGGGACTGGATGTTGTGCCTGTCCTAGTCTTAGGTCAGATTATAAGGCATATGAAGACAGGTCTAGCAAGCTGGCGGTGGAAAATAAATAGCTTGAATAAAAAAACTGAAAAATTGACCCAGGCCCCAGGATGGAAACAGTAATGGATGTAAACTAAAGTTAGGGATGAGAAGGGCTAAATTTAGAGAAAGTGTATCCATATTTGTGTGTAGTGTGTGGAATACCATTTAGGAAAAAAAAACTTAGTACACCTGACCCTAATTTGAACCTTGATCTCCCTGTCATCAGTGGTCTAGTCTATTGTGAGAGTGACACCTTAGATTATACAGCCACCAAAGCAGGTTTGTACATTTTGATTCACATTATTAATCATTTATAAATCATGACCAATTATTTAGGTGTATTCCTGTTGCTTGAAAACTTGAAATATATATATTTAAAAAAAATTGAGAACTGAGGATGTTTTTAATCTTGTAATACTTTAGAAAAAAGGTTCAATATGTGAATGTGTTAAAGCAAAAATTAAAAATCACCATTTTAACTTCAAAATAAAAGACAAACTTAATAAAATTTAGAAGATTAAAGAATTAAGTCTGAAAATGATGATAGCCAGAAATATCAAGTTAATTATAACAAAATTGTGAAGCAATTACTAGTTCATTATGTTTATTAAAATAAGATAATTTAACATGATAGTAAAATTAAATATATCTAAATACTTTTATTTTTAATTTAACAATTGGGAAAATTTGTCTTTCTAATGGTTGCCATACCACTAATTATACAAACACACAAACAATAATTCATGTTCTATATCTAGAAATATGTTGTCGACCAGATATCCTTAGGTGGCAACCCTAAGGAGCCTAGAAGATTTGCTCCTTCAATATCCTAATAATTTGAATGCAAGGACTATACCAAGCCATTAATTTTCAATCCACTTTTATAGTGAAATTAAGCCAGATATCTTATTTCACTGTTTTCATAAGGCGAGTCATCGCGATTGACTTGGTTACATCTTGGTATCGAGATGTTTTCCTAAACAAAAATGGCGGTTGGGATGAAGTAGACTAAAAGTTGGTAGGTGAATTTATGTAATACTATTACATTTACTACAAATTGACATAAAATGAGCTATTTAATTTTATTCTTTGTTATGTTGGTGCTTATTTTGACTAGTCCTAATATTTACACAACATACTACTAAACATATTACTAAACAAATCTTCCCAAAAATAACCTTAAGAAACCATTAAGTATAAATGCAATATTAAATAGCCCTAGATCATATCTTGTAGTACTCTTTCTTTTTTCCATAACTAAAAGGTTTTTAAGTATCTACTTACTATCATGTATTGCTATATAGTAATTTCTGTCAATTTTAATTTACATAAAATTAAAATCCATTGACTATGAAGTTACACTTTTTTAGATATAACATAAGAAATGATGATGTTTTGAAATTGGTGCACAAATTCTCAGCTCATTGGCCATAACTATACTGTTTAGTCTGATCAAGGAAAGCGTTACCAAACCGAGCTCTGGTATAGTCTCGGTCACAAATATTTTGTTAACATTGATACCAGGTTAATTATGGAAACGCTGTGCTCATAAACATCAATAACAGGTAAATCGCAAAAACACGTCTATAGTGAAACTATTTGTGTTAGGCCTTTCGCCCACAAAGCTACTCTGTGATTGGACTGGTTGATGATTGAAGTCAAAATTTGATCAGTAGCTTTTTGTTACTTATGTTTTTCACATTGTGCTACTCAAAATTGACAGCACTTCAATTCGTTTTGTACTATCTAGCTTGCTGGCACATTCTTAAGTCATGTAGAATAGCTAATATTTGTTAATATATAATGTCTAGTGACTTGAGTTTCAAGGAGGATTTCATTCATTGTTGTTGTTATTATTATTGTTACAGATATAAGAGATGCAACCAAAGAAGATTTTCGATTCATCCATAGATTGAAAACAATATAAAATGTATTCCTTGCTGCAAAGGAACTGCAACAAACTTATGCAAAACATATAACATTGTACAGGATTTCAAAAGAAAGATAACTTGAATAATACATTAAATGTTCAGTAACCATGCCCTCATCATGAGTGAATTTGTAACCGCGGTAGCCCTCGACAACTAGCATGATGGGTTCCCAGTGACTAAACACAAAAACTGTCATTTTTTTTGGCACTGTATCTTACTACCAGTTTGGGTTATACGCTTAGGTACTAATTACACTAATGGTTTTAGGGATTAGGATAGTTATATTCAAAGGAAGTGTAGCCACATTTCCATGGAGGGAAAAGGAAAAACCAGTTTTTAAAAAACTCAGTGCACCCGATCAAGATTCAAAACTCGATCTCCACGTCATTAGCTGTCTAGTCTACTGCAATAGAAGCGTGCTTGACCATGAAGCAACCGAAGTAGGTAAGCCGGTTACTAAACAGTCACCTGATCACCAATGAAACACACTAGCGATGACGCGCAAGCTCTTGGTTGGTAATTTAGGTTTTGCTTGTTTCACTTTTGAGTTTTATTTGATTAGCTCTGTGAGGAAAAGACTCTAATATTAAACTGCTATTTTATACTGTGTATCAAGTTGTCAATGCCAATGCTGATAATGCTAAACTTTGAATTATTCACGCTATTCAAATGTAAAGTAATTATTATTTATTAAATTGGTGGTTGCATGGTCTGATATATCACACTTTCATTTTAATGGACTGGAATGCATGTGGTCAGGAGGTTGAGGTTTAAATCCTGGCCAGCTATATCGATGGTACTTTTTCCTAAATGGTTCCCACCCTACCTCTTCACAAATTCAGGCACATTTCCTCTAAATATGTATGTCTTTCATTACTAACCGACTATCATAATTTATATATATGCATATATCACTTAATAGGTGGTGAGATGTGGTGAAAAATAATACATTATTTTATTTTTTAGGTATTTGACATGCACTTTCTGAACCGGCTGATTATACCAGCACACGAGAATTTCTATGAGCAAGAGCAAAAGAACCTATCAATTTTGCCGGCAAAGGTATTTTCACATACCTTCCAGGGTTCCTTTACATGCCATCTTCAACATGGGATTGACGGCTTTACTTCCCCTCCAAAGGAAGTTATGCTACATATTTTATTGCTCAAGAAAAAAACATTGACCCCGGCTGGGTTTTAATCCACAAGCATCGACTCTTGAGACGAGCTCTTTACTCAAGACCACCATGGTCAACAATAAATTATAATAATAACTATCATTTTTTATTTTTTTTTTAGATGTAAAAATTAAAATGTGCAAACCATGTTTGACATAAATGTTGAAGATTCATTCAACAGTTTTTATGTCTGAGAACATTTGACAAAGAGCGTAATAAAAGTGATAAAAATAACTAAACTAATAACTATTCACTAAACACTGTTCACGTATTCAAAATATAATGATTTAAATATAATGATATAAATTTTGCAAATATAAACAAAGAAAATCAAGATTTCTCAATACCTGGTACATTGCAAGGCCATTTTGTATGTAATCATATTATTCCTACATATTTTTTTTCTTGAGAAAAATAGATCACCCAAAATCATTTAATTTCTAATATTTCTACAAGTCACTTTAGTGATTTTTTGGACATTAGTTAGGATATATGTTTTTTCATAAGAATTGTTCTATTTATTGCTAAACTCCTAGCAACACTAAGTTGAGTGCATCAAATATACCCAGAAAAAAAGTATTATTTCAAACCCAATGTGACAAAATTTATAAATCTAAAGTTAACATTACAGATTCTAATATAAGTGTGGGTTAATTTTAGTTTTTTGAAAATGTCAAATTCAAGATGAATACACTATACACACATGGAATAAGTCTGACACTTGATAAAACAATAGTGCTAAAGTCACACTTTGAATTGAGAAAAAATATTATAGTGTAATTATGTACAACTATATATTTTTTCTAAAATGTATTGCTGTGAAAGTTATCAAATCAGTATAACTAATGCAAAACAAACAAAAAAAAAAAAAATTGTTTGGAATGTAAATATTATTAAAAAGAAGAGGTAACATATAAACCATTTTATGTTAATCATAATATATTTAAGGGCAAAGGTAGGTGTGAGCCACCAAAAAAAGTATATGTTTAATTTATTTATATATAGATTCATAAATTTAAATGAAAAGGAAACAATTTTAAATAAATACTCAATGTAAGCGAAATCCCAATTTCAGCGAGTTGTATCTCATTAAGAGCGTGCGAAGTTCACTATTTCAATTCAAAGCAAAGTCGAATCAAATAATACTAGCCGAATCTAAGTTCTAATATTTAAAAGAATGTTCAATATTGACTAAAAAATATTATACTTTGCATAACTATGTAGATTTAGGTATTAAATTTAATTTACAAAATGTTATATTCCAAATATTCCAAACTTGATTAATATATTTCATCTTAAAATGATAAATTACGTTATTATAATATAATTTTAAATAATTATTTCAGTTTATTTTACACTAACACTAATTTGTGATGGAAATAACAGATTTTTTTTAAAATAAACATAAGTGAGTGTTTTAACTTTAGTTTTTTTGGGGGGGAAGGGGGTGCAGCTTTGTAATGGTCAAATCCAGAATTTTATTCTTGAATCAAAGTCAACAAATATTCGAAAAAGGAACGTTTTTGAAGCTTTGTGAATCCCTATCACTCATATAAAATCTGTTTTTAGTTCAAATGAGGGCTAAATGTTGACCTGTATCGGATTCAAATCAATTTCGAGCGCAAATAGTAGATTTTTTTTTTTAAGATAAAGTGTGATTGAATCAATAGAAGAGTTTGTTACCCACCCAGTTACTAAGCCGGGGAGGTGTATTGACCGTTATACCATACTGTGTAATATCGAAGTTGGGTGGTGTTTTAAATGCTTCAAATACTGCTGGGAAGTATTACATAATCATATTATACTAATAAGCGAGGGTATATGTGGGAAGAGTAAGAACAATAAAAAGTTATAATGAACTTAATGAGGGTTCTAATTAATTAAAGAAATGGTTCAAAGTTGGTCCACAAACGGGACTACAGAGATATAATTACATTATGTCAAAGAACTAAAGCGTACAAGAGTGTCAGGCAAAGTCTAAATAGTCAACAATACTCTGTACCACATGTGAAATGTGCACAAGAAACAAAATATGGTAAAAATTCTGTCTTTTAATGATTGGTAAACATGTACATTAATAGATTTTCTGGTTTCATCGAGGAGTCAGGTAAGTATTATATTAAGGTGGGTGTGGTCCACATATGCATCAAACGCTTATCAGGTGGTCTGCATGTGCATTGAACACTTATTGTCTGCTATTGTGAAAAGTTGGAGAAACATTGCATTAGAGTTAAACATATCAAAGGAAAGTATCATGGGTGTGCTGTGAATTTTATTTTTATTTAGAAAGTATATATTAATGTTTAACTTTGTAGGAAATCAAATCAAACTTAGAAAAAAAAGTCATAAAAAGAGTGACAGGACTTGAAATGCTAGTGTGAAGAAGATTTAGGTTTTGTAATGTGAAGTGAATAAATAATCTTATCTATTATATCAGTCTTACATGTTTACAGCAATAAATTGATGACATTTGACATACTCAAATATCTAAAGGGAATTCTTGATATGCATGAAATATTTACTTTATTTTCTAAAATATAAAGATGTATCTACAGTCTACACAAAGGCTATTGTGAAAAGATAATGAAAACAAATGGCTTTCTCTTAAAGTATAAGCATGATTAGAAAAGAAAAAAAACAGATGCAATTAATTGGCCCAACTTCGTTACAACTTAGTCACCTAGAAAATAACATTTGACAGTCTTGTAAATCACAATTTATATTCTACTTAGTTTATAATGTAAAATAAATGGATGCACCATTATATTTTGAATATATTTAGTGAGATACCATATTTTTATAATTATCTCATACTGAACAAACTTACACCTATATTAGTTTATTTTACCATCATAGAAAATATAGAAATGAGCTGTTAAATATTTTTTCACTGTTGCCTTAGCTGGTGTCCCAACAAATATGTAAAATAAAATACATTAGAAAATAGGTTATTTAAAATTAAATCCACCGAAAAAGAGATGTTTAAAGTCAACAAACGAATCTTTAATAGGAAATAGCTCTCTACTAACCCTACTAAGACAACTGTCATTACATTCTTTCTAGTCTTGACATCTTACTAGTCACTCGAGAGATGAAATCTCTGTCGACTTGTAAGTGCAATGACTAATCTTTATCTGAAACCATCTGACTCTCTTTCAGAGTAGAGTAAGACTGATAATACCTTTGACTCAAAATTATTGGTTGAAAGAACATAAGTTAAATTTGAATTTTATTATTTTTCCACCGGTATCAGATTCAAAGAAACAAAGTACTTACACAGCACTACTATTTAAATTTATTAATCAGGTCCCCATTGGCAAACATTTACAAGAACGCAACTTTGGATCTTCACACAGATTTATACTATCAAGTATATAAAGCAGTGTAACAAAATGCCAAAACCCTTCAACAGCTCATGTGGTATAGCTTAAACTATAGGACTAATTTAAATACTAATTGGCTAGTTTATAATCACATTCTTTTTGCTATAGTCGACTTTCAATTTTTGTTTCATTGAAGCTCTAACTATCCTAGCTATATATTTTTAATTGTGTTAATTAATTTAAATTATTTACAAATGTGGTTATCAAAGGAATTGAATTTATATGAAACCATTAGTTCGAATTCAAAAAAATATCAAAACAAGTTGAAAGAATTAGAAAAATGCCCCTCCATATTTTATCATTATAGAAAAATACATCACATAAAGCTTATACTGTAATTTTAGTTAATTGTTCAACTATCAATTGTAATGTCACAGTTCTTGACTAATCAATTATGAAAACTAAGTATTCAGGAACTGATGGTAAAATAATTTAATAGGTTTACACATGTTTAAAATAAATTAAAATTACAAATAATTTTCATTTTATCCAAAAGCAAAACAAACTGGTAAAACGAGATAAACAGTAATAATGATAAATAATAATTACATAAATAAAAAATATCACTGGTATTTCATTCTCAGGAGATTTGTTTCAATATAGGTGGAACAAAGTCAAAAATAATTTGATTCTACAATATGAAAATGGGGCAAACCTTGGATTATGAAATATATTTTGTTATATAATAAGATTAAAATTAGACTGCAAACACTTTTCCTTATAAAATTATTATGTGTAAGATAATATGCCAATCAAGTAGATTCATGCATTGCAATAAGGCACAAAAATATATGAGAAAATACTGGAAGAGAGAATAAGAAATAAAATGAAAGGAAGGTAGAGAGAGGTTCAGCACGGATTTAGGGAACAGTGCCAAACGACCGCTGATGGAAAGAAGGTATGAATTTGGGAAATACTTGGTAATGATATTTATGGATGTGGAGAAGGCATATATAATAGCATGGATATAAATTATGTTTGGAAAGGGATGGAGGAGGCCGAAGTGGAAATAGGAGTTGTAATGAGAGTGAAAAGCATGCATGAGGATAACAGTAGTTGTGTTAAGACGAAGAGTGGGAGAACAGAGTGGTTCCAAATAAAATATTAAGTAAAGCAAGGGAGTTTCCTCTTACTACTTTTATTTGTAATGGTAATAAAAGTGTTAATTAATAGAGTGGCAGGAAAACACGTGGAGGAAAGAATATGAAAGCCATTATGTTTTCTAATGTCTAGGGGGGGAGAGAGAGACAGAAGAGGAAGTACAGGAACAGCTACATAAATGGAATGAGGAAGTGAAAAAGTGTGGAATGAAATTTAGCATGGCAAAGTGTGAAGTGATGGTAATGACAAGAAAGAGGATAAGGCCTAATCAAGCTATAAAGTTAAATGGAGTAGAGCTGAGAAAAGTACAGAACGTAAAATATCTTGGAAGTGTTATTGAGGTAAAAGGTGAAAGTAGAGAGGATCTAATGAGAAGAGGACAGTCCTGGAAGTGTTGTACAGGGTGTACTTTGTAACTATTATCACATATGCTGCAGAAACCTGGGCACAATGTAAGGAAGACTATAAAAGTGGAAGCCATGGGTATGAAGTTTGTGAAGAGCATGGTAACTGTCACGAGGAGAAACAAGATTAGAAATAAATTTATCTGAAGTGGGGATACAGGGATTACATAAGAGAGTAAAGAAAGCAAGACTGAGATGGTATGGGCATGTACTGAGGATGGAAAAAGAGAGGATGCCAAAGAAAACTATGGAAATGAAGTTAAGTAGGAAAAGGACCTAAAGGTAGGACAATAAAGAGCTGGAAGGAGCAGAAAAGTGCAAAGTGTTTAAAAATGAGGTGGCTCAATGGCTAAATAATGTTATAATAAAGGAAATTAATAAAACTAAAGGAAAAAATAAACTATTAAAAGTAAATTTGATGAAGAAAGTCCACCTAGGGAAATAGGAAAAATGTGGGAAGAATCCAATGCACAAAGGTGACATCTTCCTTTCTTCTATAGTAGAAGTAGTCACACACACATTTTAACACAAATAGAATAATATTTCGGCATTGTCGCCTTCATCAAAGACAAAGAAGAAAGAAGAGAGTACAAATAATACAAACACTGGATTACTCCATTTTTAATTTAAGGAAAAACTATTTGAAACACAGTGTGCCAACTGTTTTTGGGAGTAAAGATAAATTTCTTGGCTATGGTTAATCTTGATTTGGTAATCCAATGGTGGTCCAGTTCCCAGTGTCTAAGTTGAGAACTGTTGTACTGTTTGGGAAATGCTCTTAATATTTTGGTGGTGTAGCAGGTTTGAAAGTCCTGGTTGTAGGGTACCAGCATGGATGGTTACAGGCTTTGTGGTTTGTGTCAAAACGATGATTGTTCATTCACTGTCTGAGAGAACCAAGGCCTATATATTCTGCATTACATGATTTGCACTGTAGTTGATATATCAAGTTATTTGTTTTGCAATTGTAATAGCTAGATATTTTGTATTCCAATTTACTAACTTTGCTATTGAAGGATGTAGCTGGTAGGTGGATTCCACATGTGCTGCAACGGGTGCTACCGCAGGGCTATGAACCTTTGGTAGTCGGTTTTTCTTCTTGAATTATCTTGGGGTCAGGAAGTTTGGGATGGACTAGAATATTGTGGAGATTGGGTGGCCATTTGAAAGTGACTCTTGGGGATGAACTAAGAAGGTTTTGAGTCTGGGTGAAACTGGTAGGGAATTTGCAACCACTTTTAAAGGTGGTGTTGATAGGTTGTAAACCAGGATGGTATTGTGTTGTGAGAAGGATGTCGTCAACTTTTTTTGGAGGGTCATAGTCATCCCTGGAAAGTGCTGTGGATATTTGGTTGTCTATTAAAGGCTTGGAGTAACATCTGCTTTGGAAAGCTTTGGAGAGTTGTTAACAATAGTCGGTTAAATCATCAGGTTCTGAACATATCAGTTTGGCTCGGGTAGCAAGACTGAATGGTAGATACCTTTTTGTGTATGAAGGATGGCTGCTATGGTAGTGGAGGTATTGTTGGTGATTGGTGGGTTTTATATGTACAGTGGTGTGAATTTGGTTGTTTTCAAGGAACAGATTCACATCAAGGAAGGTAAGACTATGATGTGATTGGTTGTGGGTGAAGTTTAAGGGGCTAGAATTGTTGAGATTATCTAGAAATATGTCCAAGGATTTTTGGGAATGAGGCCAGATCATGAAAATGTCGTCAATGTATCGAACCTGCTACACCACCAAAATATTAGGAGCATTTCCCAAACAGTGCAACAGTTCTCAACTCAGACAGTGGGAACTGACCCACCAATGGATTACCAAATCAAGATTACCACCAGGCCTCAACAGAAGATAGTTTCTTTCTTTAAGATAAAACATTTATCAAATCATTGTTATTATTATTTTAAAATATTTTTATTATTATTATATGTTTTTAATGGGTCTATATAAATACTAACCATAGCCAAGAAATGTATCTTTACTCCCAAAAACAGTTGGTACAATGTGTTTCAAACAGTTTTTCTTTGAATTCAAATGGAGTAATCCAGTGTTTGTATTATTTTGTACTCTCTTCTTTATTCTTTGTGTTTGATAAAGGCAACAATGCCGAAATATTAATCGATTTGTGTTAAAATGTGTGTTTGACTACTTCTACTATAGAAGACAGAAGAAAAGAAGATGTCACCTTTGTGCATTGGATTCTTCCCAAATTTTTCCTCTTTCCCTACGTGGGCTTTCTTCATCAAATTTACTCTTAGTAGTTTTTCCCCCCTTTTTCTTTAGCTTTATCAATTTCCTTTCTTATAAAAGAAAAGTCAACAAGTGAGAGAAGAATAATGGATTCAATTAAAGAAGGAAGAATGGTGAAATGCTAAAGGAAGATTGAGGAATTTTTCTAATCTGACTTGGTTACAGGCTGGAAACCGTTAATGATGATGATTATTATTATGATTAAGGCACCCAATAAAACACCAATTAAAATAAGTAAAGTAGGAAGGGTAGATTTTAAAAATTCTGGAAAAAGACTAATAAAACCAATCCATTTTTTCCCCCAATTTCTGAAATACTGTTTGGATTGTACATAGTTTGCGTACTTTGTGACATGTCAAAAGGAAAAACTATACTTGCCCCGTCAAGATAGTTAATGCTTTGTTTATGCCAATCCAAGTCAGGTTTTTAACAAAAATATAATTATTTAGCTTTATTTTCAAAAAGAGAAAAGGAAATCAGTTGTAGCCAGACAAAAAAAAAGTAACTCCCCAATTTTTTTGGTCTTGCGCCAATGTTGGCTATATATATTTACAAAGAAATATTATATTATATTATATTATACTTAGTAATTTTAAAATGAAAGTATCCAAACATTTCTTCTTAAATGCTGCAATTGTACATAGAATATTGAGGAATTATGTCTAGAAAAAATATTAAAAGAAATAAGCTAAACCAATTATTATTTATTGATGAAAACAATATTATATATATATATATATATAAAGATAAAAGATACATTGGTAAAAATATTGTTTTCATCAATATATATATATATAAAACGATAAAAGATACATTGGTAAAAATATTGTTTTCATCAATAAATAATAATTGGTTTAGCTTATTTCTTTTAATATTTAATATATATATACACCCTGATTTCAGTAGGAAGATAGGAAGAACAATATCTAGTTGTTACTAAAGTTACTAAAATAATTTTAATATATAATTATACATCAAGTTATGTTATCTGCAGCTGTTACTTTTGATAGATTTCAATACCTACAAAATAATGTAAATAATATAAATAATATAGTAAAATGTTATCACTACTACAAGAAATATAATTGAATTTTTAAATTGTTCTTTCAACCAAAATCAGGGTAGGCCCTACATACATCATGTTTGTTTGGGGGAAAATACTTTTCAGATGGTTTTAAATTTCAGGAATATATTTATATTTAGTACTCTTTTCCAGATAAATATAATAGTGTGTATATTTTTTCTATAAGTCTCATTTCTTTTATTTTCTTTAAGTTACTCTAAGAATAAGCAAAGAAAAGGTTAATAAATGATATAGGGTATATTGTACATGCTATGTTTGGGATATTTAAAACAAAATATTTTTGTGAACTTAGTGCTCTTTTATATTGGTTTTAAATTCTTTATGTTTTATGAAACTAAAAGTAAATTCATAAATTACAAATAAAACCAACCTAAATTAAAACTTTTATATATATTATGAATATTGTAGGCATTCAGTGACTTTTTCAATTATATATGAAAATGTTATTTAATAAATGAACATTATTTCTTATCATAGTAATGAACAAAATAATTGAGAAATCCTTCATAATTAATTAACTCTGATAAATTCAATACTGCTATTCAAAGTATAAATAAAGCACACATTTTACATAGTATTTTAAAAAAATCCCTAAAAAGTAATTTTTCCCATGAATAACAAACTATCACACATTTTATATTATTATATTAATTTATTATTTTGAAACTTTTAAATGCAATTGGGTTTGTCTACTATGTGACTAATGCTCTAAATACTAAACATAACCACAACTTGAACTTAAAAACTCAATTGTGCTTAAAAACTTAAATATCATCTTATAAATACATATATATGTTTGCTTATTCAGGAGTAATAATAATGTATATGGTAAATATAATTATCCACTTTACTTACAGAAGAAGAAAACATTTTTATTGAAAATATAAAAATCTTGACTAGATTAAAAAAGTAGCTGAAACAAATAAAACACAAGTGACTAATTATAATGCATTACTAGTACATAATTTTATTAGTTTAGCAAGCTCAAACCTTTTAAAATAAGTTAGTTTGTATTAGTGTGAAATTCAAAATATCTAATCTTTATATATTTCAAACCTTTAAATAACTCAAATCCTTAAGGGTATTAAAGATTCAAGCATTTTAAATAAATATGAGTTAAAACTTTGTACTTATTTATTTTAAAACTAAGTCCTTTTTTATTAATTAAGCTAATAAGATGTTTTTGGCAGAGTAGCATAACATAATTATAATTATAAGGCAAACCTAACAAGATCATTAATGTAGGCTACTATACTTTATTGAAAGTGAGTTTGCATCATACCAAAACATGTCATAATTTAGTTAAGTAAACAAGACAGTGTAGAAACACTGTATATAATAATGTAAAGTAAGTGATAGTGAAGGAAGCCAACCTGAAAGAATAGTTAGGTTAGACCTAGTTAAGGACAAACACACTTTTCTCTTAATTTCTTCTTTTACTTTTTAACACTTCACTAACTTATACGAACTTCCACAGTTATACATTGTTTAAATTTTCGAAATTATTTCTTTTCATAGGTGGGACATGTTAAAAGTGTAAGAAGAAATTAAGAGAGAAGTGTGTGTGTGTGTGTGTGTGTGTGTGTACCTATCTAGGCCTAACCTAACTATCCTTTCAGGTTGGCTTCCTTCACTAACAGTTACTTTACATTATTATACGTTTCTTTTACATCAATTATTGTTTCCAGCCTGTGGCCTGGGTCAGTTTTTTATTCTGGTCATATATTTTCCACTACCGGCTGGCTATGTCTGTCATTGCTTCATATGCCTTATAATCTAACTTAAGACTAGGACAGGCACAACATTCAGTCCCCAGCTGTCAATTTATCAATATCATTGGGTAAACCCATATTTCACCAATGATAAATTTTCGGCTATGCTGAGAATTGAAGTAGGGACCCTTAGCTCAGTAGACAGACATGCTACCGACTGAGCTGAGGTGTGGGATAACAATGGTGCTACACTGTTTTACTATACATTTCTAGGACATTAGGCAATAATTAATTTTATTATCATTTAATTAATTTCTATTTTTTTCTATAGAAACTAAAAGAATTAACGTGGAACCTGTATCACTAGCCAAATGGTCAAAGGAGACACTCTTGCAATGGACAGGACAGCCAGTGACAGGGAGATTGGATTTCAAAACCAGTTGGGTGATTTTTTCTAAAGGTTTTCCCACTCTCCCTCCACAAAAATTTGGTTACAAGTCCACTCAATCTTACTTTCCTCATCCCTACCCCATTAACATGAATACGACAGTTTGAACAGGTAGTAGGACTTGGAATGTAAAAAAAAAAAATGGTGGGGTGTATTGCACAAATTTTCTCGTTTCTTTACCTTAAAGTGGAGACATTTACTTAAAACTCACAGGACAATGCTGCAGAAACATAAAGGAAAAAAGAGCATTATATTTCACCAAAAATTTTAAATTTTTAACAATGGCTTCAATAATTTGGTACAAAATTAGTGTGTGAAAAGTTTTTTTTAAAAGATACATGATTTTATGTCTTAATGTTTTTCTTAAAAACTCATTTTATTGATGATTGATTTTTAAGACTTAAAAAAATAATTCAAAATAGCTAAAATGGGTTCAAAATTGGTATCTAGGGTCTATTTTACATGATAAATAATAATGTATGATTTTTTAATCACATTAAATTAAAGATAGTTTAATTATGACAAATTTTAGAAAATATAAGTTTTTTTTCAAGATGAAAATCTGGGAATTGTCTTTCATGATAAATAAGAATGTGTTTTTATTTTTACATATTAAAATCATTTAAGAATAGTTCATGAATAACTAATTTTTGAAAATTTTAATTATGTTAAAAATATTGAAACAATTTTGTTTACAACTTTTATATGAAGAGTGTTTGTGTGACTAACAAGATGATGTGTTTGTTTTACTGAGGAAACCTTACTTTGGGGTAATTTACTGAAATCCTATTTTTGAAATTTTTTTTGTTTATATGAGAAAATTTGTGTTAATATATCGTACCATTTATTTGAGTCAAGATTTATTCAAACATAATTAATTTGGGAACCTTTCTTCTGACAAAAATCGTACAGTAATCAAATTGCTCCAACTTAAAATATAATGGTTGTGGTGATAATTGAGAACTATCTTTACTCACCTAGATAGCTTTATTTCGTTTTGTAGCTCCATTAGTGTGTATTCCATTAGTAGATGTATTATCAGGAAATTTTATAAGAATGTTTTTCCCCCCAAACATTTTCCCTTGTAGACCTTTCATAGCTTTTCCTGGTGTAATGGTATCGAAAAAATTTACAAATGCACACCGACGATTATGGTAAACCGAAATACTTTTAATTTTTCCATATCTGAAAACAAAATTATAATGTGTAGACATATATTTAAAATAGCATTTGAACAGAAGCGAATTTACACTATATGCCCACTAGGCACGGGCCTAGGGGCGGTGACTTTAGGGGGTGGCACATTTTGGATATCATTATTTTTATTTTTAATAATTATGTTTAAAAATTATTGACTAACATTATTATAACTCTATAAGGAAAACCTCTTTTCGCTTTATGAGGTAATTGTATTATATTTGGAGGAAGGTATAGGAAAGGTCCCCCTTTTGTATGTTTCTATCCACCTTTCCTATACCTTCTTCCAAATATAATGACTTACATTATTGAAATAGTTGGCTAATATTATAATTGTGCCTAGGGGCGCAACATTTTTAAATCCATCACTGCATCTGAATATTTTAGCTATACACTTCGGGGACTTATTAAGTCTGGGAACAGGATAAGGGAGGGTTTTTAAATTAAAGTGGCAATATTTCCTCCTTGAGAAATTGTGTACTATCACACATTGGATATAATCTCTCAATGCAACTGAGCAGGTTCTGAAACATCAGCCATACAAACTGTGAAACCAACCTTCTCAGTTATTGTTTTAATTGTTTCTGTAAATTTAAGGGGGTTTTTTTTCTGTAAAATTAAGCATTATTTTTTTAAATTACAATAATAGTGACATCATAATTACCAAATAATCAAATTATTCAAATTTTTCCTAAAATTAAACTTAGTAATAAAATCACATTTCCAAATTTTTAATGAGAATTATTGAAAGCTATTTAGGTGGCTTTATAAATATATTTTATTTTTTGCACACTTTCCTAGCTAAAAAGCTAGAACATAGGTAGATTTTTTAGTTAAATTGATAAATTTTTTGGTATTTTCGGGCTACACAAGTTAGCACCAATGAGCCAACTTAGAGTGAACACTAAATATTAATGCCCAGCCTTATTACCCACAGAATGATCCCAAAATTGTTAACTTTGATCAAATGATTATTTATTTAATGATAAGACTTACTTTGAAAACAAATCTCTTAACATTTCTTCTGTAGTAGTCTCTGTGATACAACCTATCCAAAGGGAGGTGGAATGGACGGGGTTAGTAGGGCTGAAACATAAAAACAAAACAAAAGTAAGATTGTGTTGGCAACAAACAAATTTTTTTTTAAATTCAAGGTTCCAAAATTTTCTTAAGATGTGAATCTTCTCATTGATAAAAAAAAGGAACACAAATATTACATTATATTTTTAAAACATCTCTTCAAACAATAAAATTGACAAATTATTCTTGAAGGAAAAATATATTATATTTTTCATTCACTTCCCTTATTGCACCTTGCCATACTTTGTAGCAAATGATTTTTTTTCTCTAGATGCCATCAACCTTTTAATATTCCTTCCCCTCTGCACCTACTTTAGCGGCACTGCCACGAACCTCGAGAAGAAACTAGTCTCAACGAGTTGCCATATTGAATTGGTGTTTAAATGTGGGGCTAATACGTTATTAGATTGTGATTACTTGTAAAATAATTATGAATATCAGCAAAGAGTTAGATATATTAGATAATTAAACACTCATTATTTTTAAGCGATAAAAGTTAATTTATAGACTTTATATTTAATATTTTGTGGACAGTGCTGAGTTTTAAATGACTGATTGTGATGAAGTTGTGAAAAGGAAAGAGTATGGTTGTACAGTGTCTGAGAGAGTATGATTTTCTTAGTATTATCCAGTCTTAACTTATCTCATACTAATTGAAAAAACAGTAAAAAACTCCCCCTCCCCCACCCCAACCCCGGGGTATTTCCTATGCACAATGTCCATTGTAAGATGCTGTGCTACAAAAAAAAAGTTGATGTTTTGATTGCATCTTCTTTATCAAATCTTGAAATGTGTGTAAATATATGCTATCGTTTTTACTTTTATTTGTGCTTGATTTCGTTACAATTCTATCATATATATCTATAAAATATATTTTGCTTAATGAATTTTATTTCATACATATTATCTCAACTAATATACGGTCCTCCCAACTCCATTCCAACTGTGGAAATAATCCAATAACAGTCACGCTTTGTCATTGGAAGCTTAGCAGAGATAACTCACTCTTGTGCAGCTTATTACCTATTTGGGTTACCCATTTATTTACATAATTTGTATAAGAATATGGAAGGTTGAATTTATAATAAATGTACCAGCATTTGTTTAGGGAGAGTGGGGAAACTACTTAGGAAAAACCACTCTTAGTACACCTAATTGGGAACTTGATCTCCCTGTCTTCAGCAATGTGTGACATCCTAGACAATGTGACTACTGAATCGGGTTCCTTCTCGTTGATTAACACCCTGGTTATAGTCATGTTAAAATAATTAAAGTGGAGTTTTCTGGTCACAGCAATATCAATATATTGCAATGACCAGCCCATCTCCTCTTAAAACTCGATTATAATATACTGTCAATCTCTGTAGGCCTACTTACTCCATTAATGGCTCATATTCTGAAGCTGCTTTTGGCGCATCAATATCTTCATCGTCAGATACAAAAATCCCATCTTCATATAATTGATTCGTGTCCGAGCTTCCAAATCTTATAAATCTTTCAGCATCCTAAAAAAAATCCTTATATCAAAACCATAAATAAAATACCTTTTATAAGCATACAAATAAAAAAGTAATCGACTAGAGATTGAGACCAACAAAGAAAAAAGATGGTGACAAACATATGGATTCAATAAATATATAAGGAAGGATGGAAAGGCAATGAACGTACCAACCACATGTACTAGAAAAATTGTAGTGTTCTCCTCTAGCAAGCTAAAAGTACCCTAAAAATTACTGTAAAATGTTTTATATTTAAATTATTGAATCTACAATTTTCTGGTACTTATGAATTATTAAAAATGTAAAACAATTATAAATAACTTAGTAGTGGCTTAGTATGTTTTAAGTATGTTCGGAAGATTTATATGATGGGGTGGGAGATTATTAAAACTGTGAATAAGCTTTCAGCATTTTTTCATAATATGGGTTAAACTGTGAGGAGTTGATTCCCAAGAATGAAGACAGGTGCTCATCATTAAGACGCTTTCTAATATAATTTTTCTTAAGTTTTATTGTTGAAAACATTTGTGCACATAAATATGAGGATGCAAACAAACATTGCTATATATTTTTGAGCATAATTTACCAAGTTTGTAAATGTTGATTTTTGTGTGTTTTATTTTAAAAAAATCCAGTTGTGTTGTGTTTAAAAAAAGCCTGCTTTAGTTGAGAGTTGCATTGCAGTTCCTGT
This sequence comes from Timema poppense, assembly GCA_902141375.1. Lineage (NCBI taxonomy): Eukaryota > Metazoa > Arthropoda > Insecta > Phasmatodea > Timematidae > Timema > Timema poppense. Next base: position 113,136 of record CABFOV010001455.1, read on the forward strand.
AAATCAATTCTCCCTTTACCATAAACCACATTCAATGGCATGAACGTTGTTCAAATTCAGCAAGCAGTTTTCCTAATGGATTATAAAATAAAGTAAAGCAGTGCAACACATTTAAATTATTTATCTCATGGGCCAAGTTGAACACACCGGCAGACTGTATTTGACCCGCAGGCGCCAGTTTGCCCATCCCTGGTCTAAGGCAGCAAGCTCACACTAATGGATTGCTGATGAATGGTGGCTCAAGGTTTGGTTTGAATCTTGGCCTAATGCACTAGGGGTGGCTTATCACATGTCATTTATCACTGTGGTTTTCTAGTCGTTTCTTCAAACTAATGTGGGTGTATCTTCTCTATAACCACCTAAGCCATTCCTCCAGCTTATATTAAGACTTTAATAATCTTAATGTTAAATCATACCAACATTTAAAAAAAATTGATTGGTCAGGACCAACAATAGCATGCAAAACTTTTAAAATAAAAAGCAGTTCACCATGTGTAAATACTAAGTAAAATTAATATTAACAATGAAAAAATGATAGGTATAACTTGTCGAATTTCTCCAATCTTCTCTTCATCTTCTTCTTTAAATAATGTCCACGGCAGCCAGTGGATTCAGTAGAGCTTCTCGAGGTTAATTAATTAATGGTGGGGGTGGAGAGCATAGCCGATTAAATGAGTTGAGATTTATGAAATAGATGATGAAGTTTTATTTTAGATAAACATTAATAGACATTTTAAACAACTGGTTACATAATGAAAAGAAAACAAATTACTTAATTAATGATGATAGATGAAGTGTTAATGTTGTGGACATTTAGTCACCTGGTCTCCTTTTTCTCACACCCATCTTTAAACCCTCCTTAGCCAACATGAAAAGAACGAGGACTAATCGTACTTCTGAATATATGTATTACCAGTTTGCGTGCTAACCAGCAAGTGTGCTGCGTCTGACGCTTCCCTTCCACATAAAATCAAAAACAGACGCTAAATCAGATGTGCTGATTGGCTAGCTGTTCGTGTCAAACCTCCCCTTTCCACTGTAAAGCAACACGTGCAAGCCTCAGGTGCATCTCACAGCTTCCGGGTACAGATAAAATAAAACAGCACAATGCTTAAAAGTGGAAAGTAAAAGTAATAACTTTAGATGAAGCTAAGATTCCAACAAAGACTTTACTAGAATGAAAACTACTAGATTTAAAAGTTAAAGGCCTAAAAATGAAGTTAATGAATTGAAATTTAAGTCACATATTGCTTAAACTTTGGTTATGGTTTAGACAACTTATAATTAACATTAAACCCCACACTTTCTTATAATTAAACATTTGATAGTAATATAGAGATTAAATTAGGCCTAGAAAAGAATAATACATTGAATATTCTGAAGGCTATTTACTAAAATAGGCCTAACTGATTGGAAAACAATAAGTGTAGTACTTTCAATACCTTGATTATACTAACATATTTGCTTACAAACTAAAGGGGGATTTTTGGTAAAATGATGTATAAAATGTTACTAAATGTCATTGAATATTATAAATATTGGACACTTGCAAGCCTATTACAACCATAATGAATTTAGTGGTTTTAATAATGGTATTAAATTAACAAAATAAACAATGGCAAACGAATATATGTAAATGAAATGGTCGAGAGCTACGGGCCTAAAACCCTGACCACTTTCACAGGATAACCCAATTTGGACCGATGTAAAATATGAAAATAAAAATAAGCCACTCTTTTTATTTATTTATTTTTACACATCTAAGAATTTTTCTGTGTCATATTTTCTATTTTAGATATGTTTGGTTGGTTCACCTTCCTTTTCATGGAATGAATATATTATAAATAAAAAGCATGATGTATTTGATTTTTATTGTAATTAGAACATTGATTAACAGCTTACCTCAACCATAGCATGGCTACTTAATAAATTAAGAGTCTCAGGTTCAATTCCTAAGAAATATATCATTGGTAAAATTAGGGTTTTCTGTTTTATATTGAGGAATTAAAAGCCAGGAGACTGGATGTTGTGTCTATTATAGATTTGAGTTAATCCATAAGTTGTCTGCTATATAATAAGTCAGTTCATAAAGTGCATATTAAATACCTCAAATAAAGCTTAGCAAAATAATCACTACAACATTATTGCCTTTCCAGCCAGGCACTTTGCTCTCTTGACACCAATAAATAAAAATGCCTTATATTGGTGCGGCAGAAGGGAGAGTGTGTAATTTTACAGTTTTTATAGCATTAAATTTTGTTGGCCAAAATCAATCAAATATTTCTCCAGTAGCAACATAGAGTTTAGTTTCTTGCACATGCTAATATCAACAGATCTTGAATATATATCAGGGGTGTCCTGGAATTTTGTCAAAACTTTTTAAATAAAGAGAAAAAGTTATGACAAAATTCCAGGACACCCTTAACATATATTCAAGATCTGTTCATATTAGCATGTGCAGAAAACAACTCTATGTTGCTACTGGAGAAATATTTGATTTATTTTGGCCAAAACATTTCAATTCTGTAAAAACTGTAAAAATACTCGCATTCCTTTTGATCACACTTTAATAGCCCGTATGAATTACTTACAGTTATATTATTTGTAAGTGTGATAGCTTGTAATGCTTTTGCTCTTGTACATCCAGGAAGGGCTAAAAGTTGTAAAATTTGGACTTCTAACAATTGTTGACGAGCGTCTTCACAATTTTTGTCTAAAGAAAGGACTTTATGAAAAGCTTGTTCAGCTTCTTTATAATGCTGCAACAAAAATCAAAATAGTTAGATACGTATCTAAGAGACACGAATATCTTGTAAATTATTACTTCTAGATAAACAAAATAGAGTATTTATAGAAACTACATATAGCAGTTTGATGACTCTTCTGTCCGTCCTTTAAAGATTATATTCCACGTTCAGTTAGCTGGAAAATGTGACCCACAATTACTATGCTCACACCAGAAATTGCATCAAAATGGAGTTTTCAACATTGATTACTTGACAACAGTAAAATTAGGATCAATTAAATATTTTCAGTGGTTTCAATTTAATTGTTTTTCAAGTATAATACAGAAAATTAGCCTATGGTGTAACACCTAGCTCAAGCTGTTGTAGTAAGTTTAGCAAAGAGCCCATACAACCATTTTGTTTTATGTGTAATTTGTTTGCCGCTGATCAAAATATAAAATGTTGTGTTAATACTTGATGATCTTGAGATTAAACTAACCATTTGTAATGTAATAAAATCATTTTCATACCAATTTAGAGGATTAGTAAACACATGTACGCCCTTAGAAACGTGCTATTAAAAGTCAATTAAATGTGGCAAAAAAATGCATTTAATGTGTTTGAAATTGGTTTTTTAAATTCTACTCAATCATGGGAATGTGTTTAATATTTAAATGTTGTTTAGTACACCGAGTGATTGTTTCTCTCAGGTGCTAAGTACAACTAGAGGTTAATAATGCACAAGACTTCACTGTTAATGGATGATGAATCATTCTTAACCTGAATGTTTTCATCATGTGTATATAGTTAAAATAAGAAGATTTGGTGCCACCAAGGTTTGAACCAATAAAGTATCTCATATGTAGTTTGGCAACAACACTCATTCATAACATTCTATTTTTTTAAATATTTAATGGCATAACTAACAATTAACTTATTTAAAGATTGTAAAATTATAGCCATACTCTAGAGAAAAATAACAAAGAGTGTATTAAATTAAGTGATTAGGTCACTATTGGGTAGAGACCCTATATTAGGGTGAGTAGATATTTGATTTTTTGTCATAAAAAATGAATTTCAGTTTAATAATTCTCGAATGAAAAAAAAGTTTTAAAAATAGTTTTAATACACCTATAAAAACCATAAATATTACAATAATACAGGGTGTTTCATAAGGAAAGGTCAATATTCTGGCATGTCAAAGAATGAGTTATTTTAAGAAATATGAACAAGCTTACTAATCTGAAAAGTTTTTGAGCTATAGCTATTTTAACATAAAGAGTATTTTGAATTTGGCAGGCAATATTGTCCTTCCCACCTGCCTGAAGCATGTGCATCGGAGTGAACGGTCAGTTGGTTGTTGTGATTGTTGATAGTGACAGTGTACAAGTGTTGTTAAAAATGCTACACATATTCACAAAATGTAAAATATTGTAATGTAATGATTTGGATTAATCTAAATTATGTAAAAAGTCATGGATGAAGGTAATTTTTCTTTAAAGTAATATAGGTAGAGTATCCTTT